>APFE031452032.1:0-14151 GCA_000404065.3 Pinus taeda | reverse complement strand
TAATAATTTTATATAACGTTTTAAAAATAGTTTTGTAGTTTTTCTTTAAGTGTTTATTACAATAATTTACAAAATTTTTATAAAACATAAACCCTAACCCCCAAAAACTACACCTGAAACCCTAAAACCTAAACCTTATGCACTTTATAACATTTTAAAAAGAGTTTTCTAAATTTTTCTCAAGTGTTTATTAAAAGAATTTACTAAAGTGTTATAAACCCTCAAATATAAACCCTAACCATTTTACAACATTTAAAAAAGTTGAATTGAGGCTTCTGTGATCCATTACATATATAGAAGATTTTTCGGTGTAAATCACATTTAGAAAAACCTTTGCCAACTCGTTTTGAAACAACTAGTGTGGTTCATCGTCACGACAAGTTGAGGAGTCAGATCAAAGCTGTCAATTATATAGGGAGAGCAGATCCTCCAAATGGCTAGGTTGACTGGGTTCACCATCAATGACTATCTACAACAGCTTAGAATAAAATTAAAATATTAATAATTCAAATGTATTAGTTATTAAATTTTAATATATTTCACTTAGGTTACTAAACTATTCAATCCAGCTCATTTATAATTTATTTAATAAATGAGTTGGATTTAATAATTTAGTAACCTAAGTAACCCGGATGCGGGTGTTTGTCATGCGAGGACATGATTTTTCAGCTTGCCACGCGGGGGTGCGATGGGCAGCTAGTTCTCCATCGGAAGAGGCATCAACAATGAAGGCCATTAAAAGCCTGCCGCCGGAAGGAATGAGCATTCAATGCTCCTCATCAATGAAGCGATTGCCGGACAACAACCCATCACATTTCAAAATGGTGAAGAAGGATGAGCAGTCATTCGACTGCTAGACGGTTCAGACGCCTGGTGAAGAGAGGTTCGAGAGAACGCCCATCTGCCGGCAATTATCCCTGCTTTCAGTTTGCCTGTTCCTGAGTGTGTTTGCTGGTAAGGGAAAACGATCAAGGAGGCGCGACAAAAGAGGCAATACAAAGCTTCCTGCCTGGTGTGCGATTCAGGATTTCAGTGGGCTGAATTATCCCTTGACTCACTGGTTAATCAGAATGGCTCCAAGGTACAGAGCATCCTCTCGTCGGGGAGGCCAACGAAGCGGAGCTGGAAGGTGGGGAAATCGCAGTCCATGGCATATTTCCCCCCTGAATCGAGCGTCCCCTTCCTCTATCGGAACAAAGGACTCAGGGCAATCAATTTACAATCGAGTCCAGATGGCGAGATTCCAATATAGGCGCAGTACCAACAGACCTGCAATCTCGACTGTGATTACAATTATTTTCGAGGAAGAAGATGGTGTAGAGGGATCCTCCAAGGAGCATTTGCCTGGAAGCTCTGATATCTCTTCGCCAAGCGGGCGAGGGGGGGATAGTTCATATGTCCCTTCATCCCCAAGCAATTTGGTTGAGGAAAGCTCGCCAGCGCCAACTGAGGAGAAAGTGGAAGCCAGAAAGGAAATTGGTGGTATTTTGGACCTGAACGAGCTAGTAATAGCTCAAGATCAGCCAAGAAGCACTTAGGCTCAAGCAGGAGCCACCACCTCAGTCCCTCCGACGCCTGGCGAGCCCAAGCTGTCTGATTTCCATCATGCCAATACCTTATATCCAATTCTGCCATCCAGAATGAAGCTGGAGGACGTTCCAGAGGGAATGGAGATAACTTGGGTGCCTCTGGATAAGCTTACAGCCTATCATCCGGGCAAAGACAATTGAACGAGTCTCCCCTGCGAGTTTTTTGAAGGTATGCGTATAAACTGCTGGAAAATTCCTAATATTTCGACTGTCGAGTTTTGTGATTTTGTCTGGTCTTGGACGTGGATCTGCTTGTTGGAGCTTGCTCAGTGGGGTGGGGAATTCTGCTCTTTAGTTTCTGTTTGGTTCGCTACAACACGTCGGGTATGGTCTGGTAGTAGTTTTGGCAGTGGTTGCACAGTGATTTTGGGGGCAGTTCAGAGTCCCAGCTTGGACATGGAAGCCGGTTTAAATGGTCGCGGACACAGGAATTATATTCTCTGTTCTGTTTCATATGTTATGAACTATATTCTCTATAATGTATTCACAGTAAGAGGCACAAGCCTTAGTGGCAAGGCCATTTTGGATGATAGGTTGATAGAGAGCTGCACAGTCCAATGGCGCTCTGAGAGGTCTCACCCTCTTGTAAATATTTTTTCCTTTTTAATATAATTTAGCTTAGCCTTTGCGTAGAAAAAAAAAATTAATTTAGTAACCTAAGTAAAATATATTAAAATTTAATAATTAATACATTTGACTTATTAATATTTTAATTTTATTCTAAGTTGTTGTAGATAGACGTTGATGGTCAACCCAGTCAACCTAGCCGTTTGGAGGATCTGCTCTCCCTCTATAATTGACAACCTTGATCTGACTCCTCAACTTGTCCTGATGATGAACCACACTAGTTGGTTCGAAACGCGTCGACAAATGTTTTACTAAATGTGATTTACGCTGAAAAATCTTCTATATATTTTAAATAATGTTTTGTAACTTTTATTTAAGTGTTTATTAAAGTAATTTACTAAAGTGTTATAAACTTTAAACCATAAACCATATTTAAAAAAAAAATTGTAACTTTAGTGTTATAAATCCTAAACCATAAAACCTAAAACCTAAACCCTAAACGCAAAACCCTAAATCCCAAACCATAAACACCAAACGGTAAACCCTAAACACTAAGAATTTTATAACGTTTTAGAAGGCATTTTGTAACTTTTATTTAAGTGTTTATTTAAGGAATTTACTGAAGTGTTATAAAACCTAAACCCTAAACCCCAAACCCCAAACTTTATATCCTAATGCTTAAATCCTAAAGGATAAACCCTCAAATCATTCACTAATGTCCTATAAACCATACACCCTAAAGCCTAAAGCTTGAAAGCATTTACTAAGGTATTATAAACTCTAAACCCTAAACTCCAAAACCTAAGCCCTAAACCGTAAGCTCCAAACCCAAACCCTAAAAAGCCTTAAACCCTAAACCCTAAAAATCTCTAAACCCTAGAAAACCCTAAACCCTAAAAACCTTAAACCCTAGAAAACCGTAAACCCTAAAAACCTTAAACCCTAAACCCAATAAATCATTTTTTAACTTTTTTCTAAGTGTTTATTAAAATAATTTATTAAAGCATTATAAAACCATAAACCCTGAACCATAACCACTTTATAACATTTGAAACCCCAAACCCTAAACCCTGAATCATAATCACTTTATAACATTTGAAACCCCAAACCCTAAACCCTAAGTATTTTATAACATTTTAACAAGAGTTTGTAACTTTTTTTTAAAATGTTTAATTAAATAATTTACTAAATTGTTATAAGCCCTAAACCCTAAGCATTTTATTACAATTTAGCAAGTGTTTTGTAAAATTTTAAAACCTAAATCCTAAACATTTTATAGCATTTTAATAAGTGTTTTGTAACTTTTTTTAATTATTTATTGAAAGAATTTATTGAAGTGTTATAAGCCATAAACCATAAAATCTACACCCTAATAATTTTATAAAATTTTAACAAGTGTTTTGTAACTTTTTTAAAGTGTTTATTAAAAGAATTTACTAAAGTGTCCCTCAAACCTAAACCTTAAGGATTTTATAACATTTTAAACTTGAAACGCTGTGCATTTTATAACATTTTAAAAAGTGTTTTTTAACCTTTTTTTAAGTGTTTATTAAAATAATTTATTGAAGTGTTATGAGACCTAAACCCTAAACCCTAAACCCTAAATCCTAAACTATAAGCATTTAATAACATCTTAAACCCAAAACCTAAAGCATAAAGCAAAAACTCTAAACCCTAAGTATTTTATAACTTTTTAACAAGCATTTTCTTACCTTTTTTTGAGTGGTTATTAAAAGCATTTACTAAAGTGTTATAAACCTCAAACCCTAAACCATGAGCATTTTATAGAACTTTAAATACTAACCCATAAAGCCTAAGAATTTTATAACATTTTAACAAGTGTTTTGTAACTTTTTTTTTATGTTCTTATAAAGGAATTTTTCAAAGTGTTATCAATCCCAAACCCTAAACCCCATCCCTAAACCCCAAGAATTTTATAACATTTTAACAAGTGTTTTGTAACTTTTATTTAAGTTTTTATTAAAAGAACTTAAGAAAGTTTTATAAATCCTATAAAGTAAACCCTAAACTATAGGCATCTTATAACATTTTTAAAAGTGTTTTTTAACTTTTATTTAAGTTTTTATTAAAAGAATTTACTAAATTGTTATAAACCTTAAACCATACACCCTAAGACCTAAACCCCAAAACATAAACCCTAAACCCTAAACCCTAAACCCCAAGGCCTAAACCCTAAACCATAAATCTAAGAATTTTATGATAGTTTAAGAAGAATTTTGTAACTTTTATTTATGTGTTTATGAATAGAATTTACTAAAGAGTTATAAACCATAAACCATAAACACAAAACATTAAACCCTAAACATAAAAACATAAACCCTAAACCCTAAAACCTAAACTCTAAAATCTTAACCCCAAACCCCAAACCCTAAAACCTAAGCCCTAACCTTTTTATAACATTTTAAAAATTGTCTTGTAACTTTTATTTCAGTGTTTATTCAAAGAATTTACAAAAATGTTGTAGACCCTAAACACTAAACCGTAAACATAAACCCAAAACCCCAAACCTTAAGCCCTAAACCCTAAACCCTAAATCATAAATCCTAAACCCTAAACACCAAACTATAAACATTAAACCTTAAACCCTAAACATTTTATAACATTTTTAAAAGGGTTTTGTAATTTTTATTTAAGTGTCTATTAAAAGAATTTACTAAAGTGTTGTAAACCGTGAACCCTAAACTGTAAACCACAAACACTAAACCCTAAACTGTAAACTCTAAACCTAAAACCATAAGCCCTAAACTCTAAACCCTAACCATAAACCATAAACCCTAAATGATAAATCCTAATAATTTCATAACATTTTAAAAAACATATTGTAACTTCTATTTAAGTGTTTATTAAAATCATTTACTAAAGCATTATAAACCATAAACCCTAAACTCTAAACACCAAACGTGAAATCATAAACCCTAAACCCTAAACCCTAAACCCTAATCATTTTATAGCATCTTAAAAAAATTCTAACTGTTATTTAAGTGTTTACTAAGAGGATTTACCAAAGCTTCATAAAACCTAGACTCTTATCCCTAAACCCTAAGCAATTTATAACATTTTAAAAAGTCTTTATTATAAGAATTTACTATAGTCTTATAAGCCATAAACCCTAAGAATTTTATAGCATTCTAAAAAGAGTTTTGTAACTTTTATTTAATTTTTTATCAAAATAATTTACTAAGGTGTTATAAACCCTAAACCATAAAAACTAAACCCTAAACTATAAACGCTAAACCAAAAAACTAAACCATAAATGCTAAACCCTAAGCCTTTGATAACATTTCAAAAAGTGTTGTGTAACTTTTACTTATGTGTTAATTCAAACAATTTACTAAAGTGTGATAAACCCTAAACCATAAACCTTATACCCTAAACGCCAAACCCTAAAACCTATACCTTATACCATATAACCTAAACCCTAATAAATTTATAACATTTTAAAGAGTGTTTTGTTACTTTTATTTAAGTGTGTATTAAAAACATTTGCTAAAGTGTTATAAACCATAAACCTTGAACGCTAAAGCATAAGAATTTTATAACATGTTAACAAATATTTGTAACATTTATTTAAGTGCTTATTAAAAGAATTTACTAAAATGTTATAAACCCTAAATCATAAACCCTAATTTTTATGTCCTATATGACTATTATTATATGTTTATTTTAATTAAATAAATCAGATCTAGACTTAGCTGATGACATAAATAAATATTTCTATACACGCAATAATCACACATATAGAAATGAAGAGAAAAAGAATAATTGTGATATGGCAATAATTACACTCTCAAATCAAATTTTCTTTTAAATATTCAGAGCCTACAAAGAAACCTCCACATGTTGTCAAATGGATTATTGTATGTTATACAAAAAAAAATAGAACCACACTTATTGAAATGAATCTACTCTCTAGGAAGCACATAATTTTTCTTATTTCTGCAAATTATTAACTTTTTCTCCTCTCCTATGCTCGAAAATTGCTAAATGATTCTCTCTTGATATATGGAGTCTTTTAAGTTTACAATAATGTGTCTATTAACATCTATCATCTTGTCATATATTTTTTTGGGATAGATAACTAGTCTTCTTAAAAATAACACTAATTTTGTTTGACTACTACTCTAATCCCCTTATATAGATAAATTATTTATGTATATGACCCATCAACTAGTTAGCTAATAGTCACTCATTGTAAATTTTAAAAAATAGAATAAAACAAGATATATTCTCAAACTGTGCAGATCACATGTGAGGAGCTTCACTTGGATACTTCCTCTAGCAGAACACTCTACATATTCATCATAAATCGTCAAGAATACTAGTTTACATGAAAGTACGAGAGTTAGAACAATCACCTATATTGTAGGAACTAATTCCTAAACTAAGCCTCACAGACAATTAATGAACGAACTCTCTCCAATAATACATTCTACATTAATTTCAACACTCCCCCTTAATGGAGAAAGGATTCACTAGTTCTCCCAACATCTCCTTAAATAACTCAAATTTAATTCATCCAAGGGGATTAATAAAAATTTCTGCAACATTATCACAAGTATTACAATATTCAATATAAATTTGTTTTGACTAAACATTCTCTCTAACAAAGTGAAACTATGTATCACTATGCTTTGAGTTTTTATGAAACACTCGATTGTTTGCAAGTTTGCTTGAGATTTGATTGTCACATTTGATAATTGTAGGATCCTTTTTTTCTCCTCTGGCATCATGAAGAAGTCTCCTCAACCAAACTTCCTTAAACATTGTTGCACAAACTACTTGATACTCTGCTTCTTCTAAAGACAAGGATACGTTGTTCTTCTTCTTGTTGCTCAATGGAATGGCCTTGGACCCAATGTTGAATGAATAACATGTTATGTATCATCTATCATTCAGATTTCCAGCCCAATCTGAATCTGGAAAACATGTCAATATAACATCAAATGAATCAGTATATTTAATACCAAAGTCGAAGGTTCCTTGAATATACCCTAAGATGCCTTTCTTTTCCACCCAATGACTCTCAAGAGGCTTTGACATAGATTGCGCCAAAGAGTTTACTAGCTGTCTCTATAGTGTTGAATCCACCTACTGAGAACCATCATTACTATGGAGTTTAAGATTCTATTGTAACAACACTAAGGAAGCTTTTCACTGATACATGTTGAACTTTTTCAATAAGCTCCTCACATAATTTCTTGAGACAAAAGAGTCTATCCAGAGTCCCTCCAGAATTCAAGACCCAAATAATAGTGTAAATCTCCAAGGTTTGCCATATCAAAATCCTCTAACATCTAAATTTTTATTTCTTTAATGAGATCATATCCATTTTCTATAATAATAATATCATCTACATATAAAGAAATCAAAACAATTTACCTCATTTTCATCAAACACAATATACATAGTAGGGTCGTTCTTTCTCTTATTATAACTATGGTGCAGGAAAAAAGAATCAATTTTATCATACCATGACCTCAGTTCCTGTTATAAACAATATAATGTTTTTCTCAATCTACAGACTAAATGTTCCTCCATTGTTTCACAAACCCCTTAGGTTGGATTAAATACACTTCTTCTTTCAATTCACCATTTTAGAAAACATGTTTCACATCTAGTTTGTGTATCATCCAATGATTTATAGTAGCTAAATCAATTACCATTCTAATTGTGTTTAATTTAGCTACATGGGTGAAGGTTTTCTCATAATCTATGCCTTCCTTCTGTGAATAACCCTTTGCCACCAACCTAGGTTTACATTTGTCTATAGTACCATTGTTTGCCTTCAGGTAATTCAACTAAATCCCAATTTTTGTTCTTAAGTATTGACTCATATTCCTCTTCCATGGATATTATCCACTCATCATATTGACTTTCTTATTTATAATTAGTGTGTTCAACAACATTTAACATACTAGTTATAAGACCATGATCCCTATACCTTGCTGGCAATTGAATTTCCCTACCTGAAATCCTTAGTGGTCGATGGACCTCAAATATGTTTTGATCATCTCTTAGTCAATATTTGGAGAAAATAATATTAGAATATAAATTAATTTAGATAAATATATAATGAGATATTTTATATTAGTATCTGTTAGTTTTATACGAATATTATATGACTAACTATTTCAAATGTGTTTCAAATTAACACATTGAAAAATTATCTCCAAGAAGTGAATATTTTAACTCAAGTAAACTCTTGCATGTTAGGTTGGATGTTTTCTCATGGAAATCACAATGTTGCACACAAAATTTTTAATGGAAATTTAAAAATAATATTTTCGGTAACTGCTTAATGAAAATTTGGAAACAATAAGTAACTTAAGATGTCTCTATGAGGAGTTGGACAATCACTACACCAAACATTTCTCGCTATCAAGTTGGGTTGGGAAGAGATTTTTCATCCCAACAAATAGTAGGTTGTCATCATGGCTTACCTCACTCTAATTAAAAATCAACACATATATTTGAAATTACATCAATGATTCAAGTAGTAGTCCCGTGCAATTGAGAAGAAGAGTTAACCTCCATAATTTGGGTTTATCACACAATCATAGCCATGGATGACTCTTACTCTTAGACATTGTCTCTGAGATTTCATGCCATAAGCATCTAGATCACTCCAGAAATAACTTGAACAGTTCGATCCATGCCACCTTCAACCAACTACTAGAGTTGCAAGTCTTAAATATTTTCTCTGATTTCCTCAATGCTGAAATTCCATGATTCTTAAGAAATCTTCTGAATCTTTTATAGCTTAACTTAACCGACAATTTTCTCACTTGAGCCATGTTGTTTGAGGTAGGAAAACTAAAGTACCTATAATATCTATGGCTAGTGTGTTGAAATTTCTTCAAAGATTTTTTTTGGATGTTGTTGTGTCACGTAATGATTCTACTTCCTACAATCACTTCTATCATTTAATACATGCTAAAAAATTATGTAGCACAATATGTTTACTCCAAATTTACAGAAGGATGTTATAGAAGTAACCCTTACCATTTTTATGATAGTAGGGATATCAATATATGTCTCCATTAACTCCTCATCATAACAAGAATAACATTAATTCTATTATCTCTTTCTTAGTTTATTCTCTTTTGAATAGGTGATTTCTCTTTTGGGCTATTATTCTTAGTTGATATCTTCCACTTCTCTAATCACCTTTTTATGTAAGAAAAAATACTTTCTGCAATTGAAAATCAAGACATACAATTAAAAATTGAATGCTAAAAAATAATATAAGAAAAATCCTCAGAACATTTACTTTAGGGAATCTCGCATATTTTTCTATGGATACGCTGAAGCAACAATTGGATCTTATCTATACTACCTCCGAGGATAATTCAGATTTCTACTCGGAAATGAGGAAAAAGTAATGATAATCACAATGTGTACCATGTGGAAGTCATCAGTTTTGGTATTTTTATAGAATCCAATCAACATTGCAATACATATAATTAAATTTGGAAAAACATATCTATACTTTGTTAATTTTAGTGCATCGAGGGAGAAAGTGGAAAATATCATATTGTTTTATAAAATCTGATATACATAAAATTAATGTTGTGAAATCGTAAGCATAATAGCTAAAATGGGCTTGACACACAAACATTAAGGCCTAAAGTTATCTAAAAAATATAGGCTATTATCATATCATATAATGGGATAATTATGAGTACTCATCAATATCATTACCATAGTTGAATCCCATAAAATGCTTTCGGTCAATGTCAATAGTCAAAATATCATGTGCATAATACAACATTTTTTATATTCCCTTTTCATGGAATTTAATTTAAATGAACTACACTTGATTCATCTTTATCTTCACTGTGTCAAGCCACTTTAAGTACATATAAGTTATAGTTAATATGCTAAGTATTAAAGTTGATGTGTAGAATGACTTTTAGAGTTATAATGTCTTTATCGTGGCACTGTACTAGGGTGCATAGTTTCTAGAAATCATTGTGTTAAAGATCATAGTGCACTATAGCTTACCTAATTTTAGAGTTACTATGTTAAGGATTATAAAGTAATCAATGTCATTTTTTTAATGGTAATAGTGGTAAGAGGGTTCATTGTGGAAGACTTTGTAATTCTCTAAGAGTACTATTGAACACCCTAAATTAGGGGTTATATGGGTTATGGGACATTTCAATTTTTTGGCATTCATAATGGCTTTTGTTTGAGGGACACATATTACATTAGATATTATAGTGGTCATAGTGGTGAAAGGGAAGATAAATAATTAATATATAGTGCAATGAAGAGGAATATCTAATAATAAGTTTATTATCATTAGTCTTTTCAAAGATAGCCCTCCAAGATTTACTATCTAAGGTTTTTTAAATATCTAGGGTTTCGCAAATCTTAAAAATATTGAAAAAAATTATCCATAAATTTTAAGATAAATAATTTATTTGTATAATGTAGCATTCAAATTTTTCTAATCTAAGATTATTTCAAAAAAAATATAAATTAGTTATTTTTTATTATTAATTAAAAATACTACTAAGCCATATGACTTTTTCGGTTTATTAAAGAATAATACTATTAATCCATACGAATTTTAATAGGGATTTTTGCTATTAAACAAACTATCTTTAAATTTTATTTTAACAATTTTACTATATCACAAAAATACTAATTCATACTAATTCTATTTGCTTATTCATAATTATGTGGATTCATTCTCATTATTGGAGATGTCATTGAGATGTTGTGTAGATAATGTTTCAGAGAAGTCCATGGCGTGGGCCGCTATATAGAGATTCAACTCTTAAATTTATCCATTAACTTTGTACATTTTCTGTGCACTTTTATGAAAGCAAGTCACTTATTTTTTATTTTACCAACATTTTTTTAACATTTTTTTTTTTCCAGAATCATTTTAGCTTTTTTAAATTTTATTTCTTTTAAATTTTATTTTTGAACCATTCCAAAATGCAATTAGAATTATCCTTTCTAAATTTAGGTGTTAAGTTTTTGTGTTTCAAAAATCTAATTACTACTTCTTAAATTCAATAAAAGGATTGGGTTTAGAGCTCATATATATATTCAAGAATGTAATTATTTTCTTCTTTCTAAATATTGCTCTTGTCTTTTTCTTTCTTTTAAATTTCAATAATGTAATTAATATTTGCTAAATTTAATAGTTAGATGGCTATTTTTGCTTTTTTGCACTTTCAAGAATGTGAACCAATTGTAGAAAATAAGAAAACAATTTTCAAATTTAAATACCTGCAACTGGCCTTAAAAAACTAATATAATTAATGTCTTATAAGAAAGTTCCATAAATAGTTTCCAACAAAAACATTATATCAACATCACATGCAAAAGCTCATAAATAATAAAAATTCATTTAAAACATTATGTTCCCACCAATCATAGTCATATTGTTTATTGCTTAGCCTACTTCCAAAGCCTTGCAGAGGACTGGTCTCGGTGCTTTAAAAAAATAAATTTAATTTGAAATATTAAACAACTGTACCTGTACCTGTAATACGTGAAGATTGTCTCATTCAGAAGCTTGTCAAACTTGTAACTTAGGAAAGACTAGTGACATGCAAGAATTTAGTGTGCACATGAATAGTTGTGACCTGTCAAAGGATTTATATCACACTAGAAGCCTTACAAGTATTGTAACAAATCAAAATATTTATACAACACATTATAGCAACATCTTTTGTCCATTATATTGTAACAAGTCAAAAGATTAAACGCAGATGCGTAATTAGTTGTTGCCTAAGACACTTACAATTAATGCGATTACAATTAATGTGACTAATTTATGCGAATTAATGTTCATTAAACCTTCAAACGAATTTATGCCGAATAGTGGGCGCGTAGTTTGTTATCAAGTCTGACAAGAAACGGTATATTCTTTTCTGACAATGCCCGTTCGTTCGCGTTCGTTATAGGTCAAGTTTGTTATAATTTATGCCTAGTGTTCATCGAACCTTCAAAGGGCGCGTGTAGTTGTTATAAACTCTATGTTCATCGAACCTTCAAACTAATTAATGCCCAGTCGTGGACAAGTGTACGCGTGTATTTTGTTATAAACTCTATGTTCATCGAAACTTCAAACTAATTAATGCCCAGTGGTGGTCACGTGTAGTTTGTTATAAATTCTGACAAGAAAGCAACACTCGAGTATGTATGGGTGCGTGTACAACAGAAACATGATCGTGAAGTTTATGACGCGTGTACAACAGAAACGAAAACGTGATCGTGGAGTTTGTACAACAGAAACGAAAAAACAATCTATCACTCTAATAATGACACTCGGATAATGGCGTCATATATTATGGAAATTATGAAATTAGGCCCACCTCTCGGCCTGCCTCCGTTTACATAGATTAATGTTAGAAATTGTTTGTGGTCGTAAACTTTCACCGCCGATCACCCTGCCCGTAACTTTCACGTGGTACGGGAACAAAAAGTTAGCAGACACGACTCTATCCACTGTAGAGTCCAGAGTCTGTTAGATAGTTGATAGAAATCAAGGACATCTATGACCACGTCATCGAGAAACATAAAATATGGTCATCTCCCAACGTTTCATTTTCAAATTCAAAAGTTTTATGTGGACCACAATGTACTTGCTTCCTACCGCTTTTAAAATAATTGAAATGCTATGAATCTAGCATAAGCACGAACCAATCTTTGAAACTTCACGAAGAGACTTGGTGTAGGGAAACTGTAGAGTTTCAATTTTTTTCAATTTAATTACTATCCATTGACTTACACATATATTGGAATGATTGATGAATGATTGATTTATTTAAGGGGTATTATAATTTTACTTTTTATAATTTTACTTTTTATAATCTGTGTTTTTTTAAATTGCAAGCATGTTTCATTACGGTAAAGAGTAGGCAATTATTCTAGTATAAAATTGTGTTTAAATGTTGAGAATGGAGCGTAATTCTTGAAAGTGTCTTAACTAAGCTGCTTCAAGGCTTTTGGAATAAGATCTCATCAAGAAAAGTTATTGTTCATTATCTTGGTTTGTATGGTTCCACCTTTTCTCATATTACTTTAACAATTTTACCAATATCCATAAGCATTGCCCATAAAGTAATTGTATAGATTTTAATTTGTCGGGTGTATCTCTAAACTTCTTGATTGTATCATTTAACACGAAAGAGATGCCCAACAAATATGGTAACACGAAATTTTTACCATCTCACTAAAACCAAATTTTTCATGGAAGAAATGACCAACAAATGTGGAAACATCAATCTTCTTGACCATTTCACTAAACCAAATATTCCATAGAAACAACTGCCAACAAATGTGGAAAAATCATTTTCCTTGACCATTTCAAGAAGGTGCATTTAAATGTCCCAAAATTGAGATAATTCTGGTGTGATTTGAGATAAGGTTGGTGTGGTTAGTTGTGTTGTAGTTGGTACTCTTTTGAATAGTCTCATTTAGTCTATCTACATATTTTCAATGTATTCAATTACATTTTACTTTGAAGTAGCTAGTGGATTTCAAAAGATCTCTTGTAAAAGAAATTTTAATTATAACAAAAACATGAGTACCATAAAAATTATTAAAAAAACTTATCTTCAACTAAATAATGAAAACAATAGTCTCTTATAAATATCTCTTTCAAAATTATTTGAGTAATGAAGAGATATTATTAGATAACTTTAAAAAAACTTTAAAGGTTAAACCAATATTTTTTTATACTTTTAAGCTTTCTATGATTTATGGGGAGAGCTTGATAGCCATTATTTATTGCTAATTATTATCATAGTCATTTGAGCTTCTATATTGTGCATGCAATGCAATATTTAATATGTATTCTAAGTCTCTTATGTGAAGTTTTTAAATTAACCTTTTATCCTATGTGTATTGAGCTAGTATAATTATGAATGTTTTCATATATATTTTGTTACCTTCTAATGTTTTTTACTCACTTTGAATTATATTAATGTTTTGAAAATGATGCTAAAAA
>APFE031452027.1:124463-137507 GCA_000404065.3 Pinus taeda | reverse complement strand
AACTCTTGTATCATTTTGGAAAGTTATGCATTCCACAAACTGAAAGAGTAAAGATAATTCGAGAAGCACACACTTCTCTAATATCAGGTCACTTTGGTGTAAGTAAAACAGTTGTACAACTGCAAAGATTTTGTTATTGGCCAAAAATGAATGAGACAGTTTCTAGATATGTAAGAGGGTGTACCATGTGTTCTAAAAGCAAGCCTAGCAATAGAAAAATAGGCTTGTACACTCCACTACCAGTTCCTTCTCATCCTTTGGAAAGTGTTTCCATGGACTTCGTTGGGGGACTTCCTAAATCTAGAAAAGGTCATGACTATTTATATGTTATTGTGGATAGATTCAGCAAAATGTGTATTTTAATACCTTGTAACAAACAGATTACAGTTGAACAAACTGCAAATTTGTTCTTTCAACATGTATGGGTTCATTTTGGATTACCCACTTCCATTGTATCTGATCGAGATTCCCAATTTGTTGGGAAATTTTTGTCGAGTCTGTGGGAATTGATGGACACCAGACTAAAGAAGAGCATAGCTTTTCAATTGCAAATAGCTGGCAAAACAGAGGTGGTCAATAGGGCAGTGATCCAGATGCTTAGAGGCTATTGCAGCAAGCATCCCAAGCATTGGGATGAACACCTATGTTATGTGCAGCATGCTTACAACCAAGCTAAACATTCTTCTACACAAAGATGTCCTTTTGAGACCTGTTTTGGTTTCACACCAAGGTCTCCCTTGGATTTTGTCTTTGGTAAAGACATAGCGGTTGATGGACACAACGATGTGGACAAGGCAATGAAGTTCATTGAACAAATCCAAGAGATTCACCAGGAAGTACAGGAACAACTGGAAAAGAGCCAAGCCGAGTACAAGGCAAGTTATGATAAGCATCGGATTGAGCATAGTTTCCAAGTTGGTGATCAAGTCTGGCTGTATATCAGCAAAGACAGAATGCAAGGTATGGACCCTTCAAGATACTTGAGAAGATTGGTGAGAATGCTTTTCGCCTTTATTTACCATCTTACATGCACATCTACTCAGTTGTTAATGCAGATAGCTTGAGACTATTTGAACCTTCATTGATTGAAAATCCCGAAGAGTAGATTCAATTGCCTTCTATTGATGATCTGTTGCCTGAATATCTCAATGAGTTGCAAGAAGATACAATTCTGGACAGGAAGGTAAGAATTACGCGCAGAGGGTATGTTGAGTACCTTAGGATTGGACTGAAAGGTTCAAAACCAAGCAGTGCAAAATGGATAGAATTTGGGCAAGCGAGGAATCTATACCCTCACTTGATTGATGCTTAAAAACCAACTTTTGGTGGTCCAAAAGCTTTTTTAGTGGGAAGGTCATGATCCGAATTGGATCCTAAAGAACTCTCTAAGTTTTCATGAACTCTGTAAAATTCATGCCAAAGTTTCAAAGACTTACAAAGATTGAGCTTATCAGAAATATCCTCAAAACAGTTGCAATTTGTGAGCAGCGCGGAGCAACGAGGACCCTTGGTCAAGTGCGTAGACTGTTGGCCCATGGTAACACGCGTTATCACAAATTGGAAAAACGGGAGGTCTTTTCGAGAAACGGGGGTGGTTTCTGATATCACCGGGCAAACCCCTTAGAGAAGGAAAAGCCCTGAGCGACTTGGACCCGAAAAGTTACAAAATGTACGGATATCGCGTTCATTCCATCAGAGGCGGGGTCCCACACAAAAACCGGCAGAATATCGGAAGGGCTTCGAGCGGTAAGCGGTTTCAACCGAGTCCTACTCGATGCCACACAATGGGTGCCACGCATCCAGCGGAAGAGAGAGAAAAGCGCTCACATCAGATGGGTAAACGTTATGCTACTTACCCGTCTGATATGGACGGAGACCGTAGGATCTGGAGGCTCCATATTGACGACGAAAATGTGATCCGATGGATAACTGGATTCAACAAGGTAAACATGCCAAGTTGTATAATATTTGAAGTCCGACGGGGGTGATGAGTTGGCAGAAGATTCATGTTCATGGGCATTCGTGGAGTTAATGGTAAAAACGGTCGTTTCAAACATGTCCAAGAGAATCGACACTCAGTTCGTTAGGAAACAGGTGGCCACCTCCCTATGAGGTGTTATACTTTGATGATGACGCAGAATAGAGGAATTCAAATGAATAGAGTCAGGGGAACCAGAAAGCTGGGAAGTAGAAACGAATAGTCAGAAGCAGATTGGCTTTAAAGCCACGCACTGACAAAGAAAGAGGCAAAGTTAGTTAGACATAGAAAGCTAAGAGCAGAGAGAAGAAGTCGATCTGAACTGCAGAAGCAAAGGCAACATTGAGCCAGACAGAGCTAGAGAGAGTCAGAGAGTCTGTGTACTCCAAAGAATGCTTGACAGGTTCAAGCGAACTCCTCTATACATGCCTGTCATGTATGAGTCTCAGATTGGGCTCATACTACTATGACTAGTAGAGGTCGAGAGTCTGTGTACTCCAGAGATTTGGGGAATCCAAGTACAGTCTTGCTGATGATATCTGTTAAGTGAGACTCAAATTGAGCTCACTATTGTAAAAACTCTGCTTTGAAAATGAAGGCTGGACCAGGAGACGTAGCCCAGGAGCATTTGGGGAAATCCTTATTAAACTTGTTGTGTTTTTATGTTTTCCTGTTATGTTTTCCTCTAACTGCTTCAGTGTCTGTGTATTTCGCAATCTTATCGATCTGTTGCATAAAATAACATAGGCATGTCCATGCACATGAGTCTGTAATACCTTAATTAATTGTCTTGGATAAATTCCAGATCATATTCAAGAGAGGAGAGAAAGAATTTACTCCATAAAATCAATGTATTAAATTAATGAATAATAGTAATACATGAGCAACCAAACCTCTAATCCCAAAGGGAGGTGGTTATATAGAAATTGTCGAATCTAGAAAACTAGGAAAAAACTAGAAAAGGCTAAGAAAAGCTAAAGGGAGGCCTAAAATAGCAACAATGACTCAAGGCAGCCTATGCCAACTATCAGCCAAGAGGAAAGCATGAGGAGGGGCACATTTCCCAAGGAAGGCAACTTTAAAACATGTTAAAATGTCTGGGGGACCAAATCCCCTGATTTAAGGGGGAATCTTCATGTGGGGCACCAATCCTCAAATAACTCAAGTGGATGAGGTGTGGTTAGGTGTGAACATGCACTTAGATGTCTAAATGGTTTAGGAAAGTGGTTGGACCAATATTTCCATAATATTATGCCTTTAAAGGCAAAAAAAAAGGAAAAGTTGGTCCACCGAGCTAGTTTACCAAAAACCAAGTGTGAACATGATTTTTAGTGCATGTGTCTAAGTCAAGGATACTTAGGCTAAAAAATAAATGTAGATGTTAGGATTATATTCCAACAGGTTCAAGGTCATACAGATCTTTACAAAGTTGTTCTTCAGGTTGCGGTTTGTACTTCTTCTAATTCATCACATGTCTGAGCGTTTCACAGATTAACTCAATCAATGAAATTTCTCGACCTTTGACTTCCTTCTTTCCAGTTGGACCTTCGGCTTCCTTTCTTCCCGCTCAACCTTCGGCTTCCTCTATTTCTTCAAGTTCACGTCTTGTGAACTGTTACTTATTCTCTATATTCAATGCCTGATATCCATACTTAAGGTGAAATGTTTAACCTATATTTATATATGTTCCACCATGTTGTACGGCTACAACCACCCTCCAAATTTTTTCCTTAGCCTGTTTTAAAGCCTCCCTACCAACCTTAACAACACTTTGGCTTGCTACGTCAAGTACTTAAGCTTCAAGTGTTTTCCTTGCACAAAGGCAGCTTGTCGATCACAGTTGATCCATTCCCCTCACAGACTTCTCACCCGGACTTGGTCCAGCTACAGGCTGAGTAGCTTCTCCTTGAAAATTATGCATTTCTAGAGGGCAACCAGCCTTCCCTTCAGGAATTGCGCAATCCCGCCAACCAACCCTCCCAGCAGGATTTGTGCAATTTTTCCCAACAGTAGGTTGTTCAGCCCAGGATTTGCACAAATCTGGGCAGTAGTCAGCTGCTTTGCCTAGAAATCACACAAATCTCATGGGCAACCAACCCAGCTCCAAGCCAGAAATGTGCATTTTTCTCCAGCAATCAAGCAGTCCCTTGCATGTGTAGTTTATTTGACTGGTTCCCTCTAAGACTGAGCAAAACAGACTTGCATGCATGGGTTGCTTCTACCAAGGTAGCATGCAAAGGCATCCCTTGTTTCAGGGATCAATGTTTAGCAGTTGGAGGTTACATGCAAGGAGCAATTCTGAAACCTCCCACCAAGTGTCGCTTCCCCTAGATTCGTGGCATGCGCGTCACAACCTTGATGTTATCAAAACTCATCAATCGGACGATGCAAAGCTCATTCCTCACATCAACCTTGCAATTGTGACATCCCATTTCACATCTAGAAGCATTCGGTACATTCAGCTCAGTTGTTTTCGGGTAAGCCCGCTTCCCATGCCTTGTAGGAGTATTGTTTGCTTGATTTCTTTGAATCGTTTACATATATACTAGCTTGTCCGAGCTCTATTTCAGTTTTCGTTGCTATCTCACTATTGTCACATGCATGAAACTATTTTGCACGGACGTTCACCCAACCAGCGAACTGCCTCACCCACATGCATATTGATTTGTTTAGTGAATCTTTCATTCATGTTTTGCATGCACTGTCAATCAATTCTGCTATCACTTAGTGTCGCCATGCATTCACTGAATTACTTGCTTTCAGTCGCCCGTCGGCTAGTAATCTGAATTGGATCCATAGAATATTGTCAAAGAACCATGACTGTATCAGGTCGGAACAAATTTCTAAAGAATCCAAAACAGCGATCAAAAACACCCTGAACCAGTGGCAATGGCAGCTAGCGTGGAACGACGAGGACCTCGGTCGAAGCACGCTGACCGAGGCCCATGGAGACTGTGCAGGAGGTCAAAGTAGCCCCTGGGAGCCCCGGATCGGGAAATGGAGGTGATTTTTGATATGCGATTAGCGAACATGGCCAAAATGGAGGAAGCCCGAGCACTCAGTCGCATTGGGAGTCAGAGAACCGCGGGTGGGAAAAGGCAAAAGCATTAAATGTACAAAAGCGAGACCCGCACTCTGGAAACCGAAGGTTTTGATCGGGGCGCCCTTAAATAATAAGAGGTTTTGGACGAGAGCGGAGCGATTCCATTCATCGATTGACGCGTGGCAGGCGAAGGTGAGAGAAAACCGTCGTTGATCGCGTGCTATCGGTCGAGCAAGTCAACCGCGTGAAACGTGTGTATGGCGTCAGATCTGGAGAGCCTAGATCAGACGGCTGAGATCGTGCTCGATGGGGGAAGCGGAATCGACAAGGAACTAAGCCGCATTTTAGAAGGGATTTGGAATCCGTTTGACCGCCACGGTGGAGGAAGAACGCATCCACGATGTAACTGAAGAAATGAATCGACGAAGTGAGCTGGCGCCATTTAGAGGAGGACAAATGGCCACCTCCCTGAGTGCTGATGATGACGCCGAATAGGGAACTCCAAGCGCAGCTGCAGAAGGGGAATCGGCAAAGGCGAAAGGGGAACCGAACAGGTATAGGGATCGAATGGCTAAAGCCATGAACAGAGAAAGGAGATAGTCAGTTGAGTTAGACAGAAGTCGAGAGACGAAGAAGTGGAATAGTGAACCCTGAGAGGAGGACTAAACACAGAGAACAGTAAAGAAAAGAAGAAGAGACAGAGGGCCAAGCTAACCAGCGGCAGCATCGAGCACCAAAGAGCTTAAAGATTCAAGCCATCCCATAGAGGAATCTGTCCAAACTGAGCATCACATTTGGCTCTTTCCACTATAGACCAGAAGGTCACAGAGCTGGTAGGGAGAAGAATTCTGTGTACTCAAGTGGCTTGGGGAATCCAATGACCACCCTGCCAAGCAAAACCTGCTTCAGGAGAACTCACATTGAGTCCCTGCATTGTAATTCTCTGCTTAAAGACACAATAAAACAAGGCCACCACTGAAAGCTGGACCGGAGATGTAGCCTAGAGGATAGGGTGAACTCCTTATTAAAATTTCTTATGTCTTTGTGGTTGCTTACTATATTTCTATGTTGTCTTTCCATTTTATTGTTTGTGTATTACCAATCTGATCGATCTGTTGCTTAAATAACATAGAACACACACCAGCACATGAGTCTATAATACCTTTGTTTAATAAATCTTTAGATGATGTCACTCATATGGTGAATATCAGATCAAGTGGTATCAGAGCTCTAGGTTGTAAGGTTTGACAAGCTTGTGTTGGTTTAGCTGTGAATGCTCACAAGATCAAAGCTCAAATTAGGAGAAGGAGAGTTGGTGGAAACTAATCCTGAAATTGGGAGAGTCTATCATCGGAAGACAATGTCAGAAGAAGGTTCTGTAGGGCCAGACCCTCAATTCATAGAAAGTTTCCTAGATATAAAGTATATGGTAGAAGAAATGTACAGGGACTTTAGAAAGCATAAGGATGAGGATTCATCAGGTTCTAAACAAGATAAATAAGAAGATGATTCTCACTTCCATGACCACTCCAAGGGAAAAGGGAAAGAGGAAAGCTTTCTCACACCTCCTAATAGCCCTGTGCATAATAAGAAAGCATCTTTGATTAAACTAGATGTTAAATTTGATTTGCCTATATATGATGGAGAGCTAAATGCTGAAAAGTTGGACAATTAGATTAGACAAATTGATGTGTATTGCAGGGTATAGAACATAAACTCAGACAAGAGTAAGATTCACCTGGCAAGCCTACACCTAGGAGGCACTGCCTTGGTTTGGTGGGAAGGCAAAACCCAAGCTGATATGAAAAGACATGGTAAGACTATCTCTGTCTGGAGTGAATTTGTTTCTGCAATCAAGAAGCAATTATATCCAGTGGCCTACATGCAACAAGCCATGATGAGTTGGCAAACTCTTCGACAATTAAAAGGGAAAAGTGTGCAAGGGTATACTCAAGAATTTATAAAGAGAGCATTGATGCTAGGTATCTCACTAGACTCACTAGAGACTCTTTTCAAGTACATTGGTGGTCTACACATCTACATGAGGCATACCATCCTCATGTTTAATCCCACTAGTATAGATGAGGTATTTGTACAAGCTACTCATCTAGAAGCTAGAGGAAAGAATGGAAATCCAGAAGTTGGGGGACCATCCCAACCCACTGTAAGCAAGAGCAAGGAGAAAAGAAAGCAGAAGTGGAAAGCAAGGAAGGCTAACACTACACAGAAATCCAAAGCTTCATGCACTCACTGTAAAAAGGAGGGGCATGATGATGAGCATTGTTGGATTCTGCATCCAGAGCTAAGACCTAAGAAGTCTGAGGGCAAGAAGAAGAAGACTGCTATAGCTATTCAGAAAGATTTGGGATTAGACTCAGGAGATGAAACAAATATAACAGCCATAGGTATAAAAGGTAAGAATTCTGAAGCATCTACTAGTAATTCTGCTCAATCTGTTATTGATGAAGAAAATGAGAGAAAAAGACATGACCTTTTCCATATTCGAGTTATTTCCAAAAATAAAAATATTGATACTTTGTTTGATAGTGGCTCACAAGTAAATTTGATTTCTTAAGCAATTGTAAAGAAATTGGGATTAGCAACTACACCTCATAGTGACTAGAGAGTGCAAACTCAAGTTTTCTTTTGGGTCAGCATTTGTAGATGAGGTTGAGTTAGACATAATTCCTTTGCATATATGTGGAATTGTTTTAGGAAGCCCTTACTTGTAGGATAGAAAGGCTATTTTATATAGAGCTGAGAACAAGTATCTACTTGTTAAAGATGGAATCGAATACTTTGTAAGAGCTCATAAGCTCAAGAATAATTATACTCTCATAAACTCAGGACAGACGAAAAGAATGATAAATTCATGCAAACAATTCTTACTAATGGTTGTAAAGGAAAAGAAACCTAATAAAACCAATGTATTTTAGGGCTGTAATGCTGAACAGCAAGCTGATATAGAAAAGGTTGTTTCAGAGTATGATATCTTATTTCAAGAACCTAAAGGTCTACCACCCAAAAAGGGAATAGTACATGATATTATTTTGCAGCAAGATGTTCCATTGCCTAACATTGGGATGTACAGTTGTCTGCTTTAGAGAATGCTGAAATCAAGAAGAGTGCAGGAGTTGCTCGAGAAAGGGTTCATCAGGCCTAACACATCACCATGTGGGTCACCAATCGTTTTGGTGAGAAGGAAAGATGGCTCGTGGAGAATGTGCATTGATTATCGAGCACTGAATAAGATAACAGTCAAAAATTGTTATCCTCGCATAGTTTGTCTTCTAGATCAATTAAAGGAAGTTGTTTATTTCACCAAGCTAGATTTGCACAGTGGATACCACCAGGTCAAAGTTGCAGAGCAAGATGCATGGAAGACTGCTTTCAAAACAAAGCAGGGATTGTATGAATGGCTGGTTATGCCTTTTGGCTTAACTAATGCTCCTGCTACTTTCATGAGATTAATGAATGATGTACTCAAACCTTTTCTTGATGATTTTGTTATTGTGTATCTCAATGACATTCTGATTTTTAGTAAAACGTGGGAAGAACATTTAAAGCATGTTAAGTAGACATTAGATGTTTTGAAAAGAGAAAAACTTTATGTTAAACTCTCAAAATGTGAATTTGGCAAAACATCTCTAAACTACTTTGGGTCATATAGTAGGGGGAGGTGAATTGAAAATTGATCCCTCTAAAGTGGTAGCCGTTGTGAACTGGCCTAAACCCAGGTCTGCTACAGAAGTGAGAAGCTTCTTAGGAGCAACACAATATTGGAGGAAGTTCATTCTAACTTCTCCTCGATTGCAACTCCCTTACATGCTTTAACAGGATTGAATAAGGTGTTTCAGTGGGGATGAAAACATCAGAAAGCCTTCGACACCTTGAAAGAGAGAATTAGTACAACACCTATACTAGCACTGCCAGATTTACAAAGACCATTTGAGATCCAAACTGATGCCAGTGACTATGCCATGGGAGCAGTGTTGACACAGCACGGTAAACCCATATGTTATCATTCTGAGACTTTTAGTCCTGCAGTAGTTAACTATCCTACATATGATAAAGAATTGTATGCATTAGTTCAGAGTGTGAAAAAGTGGAAACATTACTTAATGGGCAAGGAGACAGTAATACATATTGATCATCAACCACTTCAATATCTACACTCCCAAACTAAGTTGCAGCAATCAAGACATTACAGATGGATGGGTTTTCTACAACAGTTTCATTTAGTCATCAAATATAAAAAGGGCATACATAACAAGGTTGCAGACATGTTATCTAGACCCATTATAAATGCATCTACCATACTTACGCATAACTTAGTGCTACATGAAAGCTACATTGAACAATATGCTCAAGATATGGACTTTAAAGATGTATATGCAACTTTGAGTCAAGGCAAAAGAGTAGAAGAATTGGATTATCACATGAAGGACCAACTCCTATATCATTATGGGAAACTCTACATTCCACAAACTGAGAGGATAAATATAATTAGGGAAGCACACAATTCTTTGATATCAGGTCACTTTGGGGTAAGTAAAACAGTTGCACAGCTACAAAGGTTCTGCTATTGGCCAAAAATGAATGAGACAGTTTCTAGATATGTAAGAGGGTGTGCCATGTGTGCTAAAAGCAAGCCCAGCAACAGAAAACTAGGCTTCTACACTCCATTGCCAGTTCCTTCTCACCATTGGGAAAGTGTTTCCATGGATTTTGTTGGAGGACTGCCTAAGTCTAGGAAAGGTCATGATTATTTATATGTTGTTGTGGATAGGTTCAGCAAAATGTGTATTTTGATACCTTGTAATAAACATATTACAGCTGAACAGACAACAAAATTGTTCTTTGAACATGTATGGGTTCATTTTGGACTACCCACTTCCATTGTATCTGATCGAGACACCCGATTTGTTGGGAATTTTTGGTCGAGTCTGTGGGAACTGATGGACACCAAACTAAAGAAAAACACAGCTTTTCATCCACAAACAGATGGCCAGACAGAAGTAGTAAACAGAACAGTGATCCAGTTATTAAGAGGTTACTACAGCAAACATCCTAAGCTTTGGGATGAACACTTGTGTTATGTGCAGCATGTTTACAATAGAGCAAAACACTCTTCTACACAGAGATCTCCTTTTGAGACCTGTTTTGGTTTCACACCAAGGTCTCCTTTGGATTTTATGTTTGGTAAAAATACCATGGTTGATGGACACAGTGATGCGGACAAGGAAACTAGGTTCATTGAACAGATCCAGGAGATCCACCAGGTAGTACAGGAACAGCTGGAAAAGAGCCAGGCCAAGTACAAGGCTAGGCATGACAGGCATCAGATGGAGCATAGTTTTCAAGTTGGAGACCAAGTCTGGCTGTATATCAGCAAGGACCTCATGCAAGGTGAAGGTAAAAAGCTAAATCCTATCAAGTATGGACCTTTTAAGATACTTGAGAAGATTGGTGAAAATGCTTTTCGCCTTGATCTACCAGCTTACATGCACATCTATTCAGTCGTAAATGCAGATTGCTTGAGATTGTTTGAACCTTCAATGATTGAGGACCCTGAAGAGCAGAGTCAATTGCCTTCTATTGATGACCTGCTACCTGAATATCTTAATGAATTGCAGGAAGACACAGTGCTAGACAGGAAGGTAAGGACAACGCACAGGGGAAATGTCGAATACCTCAGGATTGGGCTCAAAGGTTCAAAGTCGAGCAGCGCAAAGTGGATTGAGATTGGATAAGTGAGAAAGAAATACCCTCACTTAGTTGATGCTTGAAAACCAACTTTTGGTGGTCCAAAAGCTTTTTCAATGGGAAGGTCGTGATCTGAATTGGCTCCATAGAAGACTGTCAAAGAACCATGACTGTATCAGGTCAGAACAAATCTCTAAAGAATCCAAAACAGCGATCAAAAACACCTTGAACCAGTGGCAATGGCAGCTAGCGTGGAACGACGAGGACCTCGGTCGAAGTGCACTGACCGAGGCCCATGGAGACTGCGCGGGAGGTCAAAGTAGCCCCTGGGAGCCCAGGATCAGCAAATGGAGGTGATTTTTGATGCGCGATTAGCGAACAGGGCCAAAATGGAGGAAGCCTGAGCACTCGGTCGCGTTGGGAGCCCGAGAACCACGGGTGGGAAAAGGCAAAAGCACTAAACATACAAAAGCAGGACCCACGCTCTGGAAATTAGCAGTTTGGATCGGGACGCCCTTAAACGGTAAAAGGTTTTGGATGAGAGTGGAGTGATTCCATTCATCGATCAACGCATGGTAGGCGGAGGTGAGAGAAAACCGTCGTTGATCGTGCACTATCGGTCGAGCAAGTCAACCGCACGAAATGTGCGTATGGCGTCAGATCTGGAAGGCCCAGATCGGACGGCTAAGATCGCGCCCGATGGGGGAAGCAGAATCGACAGGGAACTAAGCCGCATTTTAGAAGGGATTTGGAATATGTTTAACCGCCACAGTGGAGGAAGAACGCATCCACGACGTAACTGAAGAAATGAACTGATGAAGCGAGCTGGCACCATTTAAAGGAGGAAAAATGGCCACCTCCCTGAGTGCTGATGATGACGTCGAATGGGGAACTCCAAGCGCAGCTGCAGAAGGGGAATCGACAGAGGCAGAAGAGGAACCGAACAGGCATAGGGATCAAATGGCTAAAGCCATGAACAAAGAAAGGAGACAGTCAGTTGAGTTAGACAGAAATCGAGAGACGAAGAAGTGGAACAGTGAACCCTGAGAGGAGGACTGAACACAGAGAACAGTAAAGCAAAGCAGAAGAGATAGAGGGTCGAGCTGACCAGCGGCAGCATCGAGCACCAGAGAGCTTGAAGATTCAAGCCATCCCATAGAGGGATCTATCCGAACTGAGCATCACATTTGGCTCTTTCCACTGTAGACCAGAAGGTCACAGAGCTAGTAGGAAGAAGAAGTTTGTGTACTCAAGTGGCTTGGGGAATCCAAGGACCACCCTACCAAGCAAAACCTGCTTCAGGCTCACATTGAGTCCCTGCATTATAATTTTCTATTTAAAGACACAATAAAACAAGGCCACCACTGAAAGCTGGACCAGAGATGTAGCCCTGGAGGATAGGGTGAACTCCTTATTAAAATTTCTTGTGTCTTTGTAGTTGCTTACTGTATTTCTCTGTTGTCTTTCCATTTTATTGTCTGTGTATTGGCAATATGATAGATCCATTGCTTAAATAACATAGAACACACACCAGCACATGAGTCTATATTACCTTTGTTTAATAAATCTTTAACTGATGTCACTCATAGGGTGAATATCAGATTAGCTAGTCGGGCCAACCTTCGCCCAGGCTCTGCCTTCACCAACGTTGCATTGCGCAATATAAGAAAAGAAGGCTCACCTTCCTCTCCAAATTTCCACATTCCTGCCTAGCACTGGCCTCCAGGACTGTTTTGCACATTTCTGCAGGATAGTGGCTGCTTGGCCCAAGAAATTGCAAAGATCTGTCCCTAGCCTAGCAATCATTCCTAGCTGGAATTGCGCATTGTGCAATCCCAGCAGTCAGCAGCCAGACTGGGTTGTGCATTGCACAGTTCCAGTAGTCATCCAATCTCCTAGTAGCCCAGACTGTACCTTGAGCAGTCTTGGCAGTCAGTCTCCCGACCTCCTGTTGATGCCTCAAAAATCGTTGCAACAACATCGGGGAAAACCACCTGGTCTGGACCTTAATGTAGCTCCTTTTCCGTTTGGTGTGGTGGCTCCGACTGGAAATAATGGGACCAGTTTCCCAATGATGAATAAAAAAGGGGATGGATAAATGAATAGTTTTCTAATAAAATGGTAATGGATGAATGATTTAATCTAAAAAAGTAAAAATATGAATAACTATCCTATCCCGGGAAATTTCTATTTCTAAGTGCAACATTTGATAATCTCTATTCACAAATAAGCATGTAGATGACTCTATTTGATAAACAAAGACATTCATTCATATAATAATTACTTTGTTCAAATAGTTGAACAAAGTAATCAATAA
>APFE031452027.1:68862-92180 GCA_000404065.3 Pinus taeda | reverse complement strand
GATTAAGAAAATACATAATATAGGCAAGCCAACCTCTTCCCTTGCCTCTAGGGGTCGAGCTCATCCTTCTAGGAGCTGTTTCAACCAATTCTAAACTTAGCACTACAAACTAGGCAATCAAAACAACTTGCCCCTATAAACTTGGAAACCAATTCATTCATTTAATTTGTACCCTTTTCATGCATGAATCTTCTAGAAGAGTTACATAAGGGTAAAAGTGTCTTAGAGTTGCCATAATTACATCAAAGATAACCATATTTCACCCCAAAAAGTCAAACTGGAGCCAAACTGCGTTTTCTGGGCTGAACTGGTCAAATCTGGCAACATTTCCTCAACGGGTCGCACACCTTTTCTCAACGGGTCGCACACCTTTGCAGCTCTGTTTGGAGGCCTTCCCGGTGTCAGAATTGAGCAAAAGTGGGCTTGTTGGAAAGGTCTGTGAGTATAATTTCCAACCCAACTGGAATTTTTGAATTTGGATGTCATTTTCCCTGTCAAAACTTAATTCTCCCCAGACTGGTTTCTGCAACTCAAAAAAGGGGCAGAAAGTCAACTTTTTCATGTATTTTGACCTTTTGGAGGCCCAAAACTTGATGAAATTTCTTAATAATGGATGAGCAAGTGTAACTTTTCATGAAAAATCTAGAAATGCTGAGTTTTTTCAAAACGGAGCTACGATGACAAAGGGTCTCACCGGGGGTGAGACCCGTTGAGAAGCCAAAACCTGTAAATTGCACAAAAAATTCACAAATGACAAAATTTTCTCCAAATTTCTTGAAATTTGGGTTGGGAGTCCCCAATCAAGTACCATGCTCAGTCAAAGAGGATTTGGCCAAAATTTGGAGTGGATCGGGCGTTTTCCTTCGTTTTTGTGTTTTGGCCAACCGTCCTTGGAGCACCTTCGTTCTCACCGGTATTTTTGACATTTATTTAAAAATATAACACCTGTGCAAAAAATGAAGGAGGTTTTTCTGCTTTGGCATGTTGTGGACAAAAACCTCTCTCAGTTTTCCAAAATTCATCTTTGACTGCTCTAAAACATCATTTGAGTGAAACTTGTCCCGATGTGTGAAACAAGGAATTCTTTCGAGATGAAGCGAAATGAAGGGGACAGGGGGCTTCTAAATTCTTGGGGAAATTTTTGGGAGTGGGGAGGGATGTTAGGAAGCAGGGGAAAGTGGAATCTTAGAGATTGAGTGAGGGGAAAGGGTCCAAAAGGGCAAAACACAGACCCAACCTAGAAAATTGCCAAGTTGTATCTAGAAACTAGGGTTTGTAGAAAAATTAGGGATTTGGCGGATCTGAGGGATGAGAAGTGTTTGATAAGGTACTTTAAGGATAGGGGAAAGTGTATGAACATCTGGATACAAGTTTTGCTGATGTTTTGACCATTCACGAAAAAATGGCTTCAAAACCCTAGGAGAGGGAAATGAACTTGCCAAGGCACAACTGAAGCATGAACAAGATGTAAAATGACTCATTAGACACTGACATGATAATGAAAACCCTATGAATGATGATAGGCTCAGCTGAATGATGACATAGACTGGCATTTGGGCAACTTTAGAAGGAGTGAAAACAAACCCTAGACCTAATGCCTAATGACCAAATTTTGCTTGAAAACTCTTTGAAAAGACAAAATTTGATCTTAACACTCTGAAACCACTTTGTAAGAGCATATTTGATCACTGGAGGAAGGCTGGAAAGACTGACACTAACACCTTGGATTCTTCATCCATCGTGATATCAGCAATCACTGATTTCTAGACTTCAATGCCTCGAGTCTTTAAGAAGTTCCTCATTCTTGCTTCCCATATATGAAGGTTTCCATTGAACCATGGAGCCTTTACAAATTGATTGATTTCAATTTTGGTGGTTTATGGAGACACATCTTTAGGAGGATTGGAGACTTTCTTCCTTGGCTTTGCCATTTGTGTTCTAATTGATCCACCTTCAAGCTGTTAGGCTTTGAGTGAAGGTATTGGCTCTGATACCAATTGTTGGAAATACTGGGGGGGTGAACCAATATTCCTTTTCAATTTTTATTTTTACCAGTTAAATAAATTATATTTAGAACACAAAATTAGCAATAGGAATAAATACTTTTATTAATATAATATTTACAATAAATCAGGTACAATATATATAGGGCTCCAACCCTTAAGGAAGATATCGATCTTCAATCTCCTAGGCTCCAACCTGTTTCCAAGCACCAACTTGGTCTTTTGTGAGGCTCCAACCTCTAGGGCACCAACCCTATCTTCTCAAGGCACCAACCTTGTGTTTAGTATAACCATCTCCAAGGACACCAATCCTTCCAATTTCGAGGCACCAGCCCCAAGGGCTCTGACCCCATAGTTTTGTTTTGTCAAGAAATGTTTTGATTGTATTACACTGATCTCAAAATCTTCTTCATTATGTTCTGTCAATCTACAACTTCACTGCTACATCAATGACAACCTATCTTCATATTAAGGAGTCTTCACAATTCTTCATATTGCCCAAACAGAGTCTATAGAGTTACCTCATGATGATTTCAAATAGCCATCATGATATCCAATAATGTCTCTAGGATTTGTTGATGCTTTTCAACAAGATATCTTTGATAAGTTGTGCTAAGCCTTAATGTCTGCACAAAAACAATTCTCTGTTTTTCAAGTTTCTATTCTTATTGTCACGCTAACTGCTTCAGGAGTAACTATTTCAGGAGTGAATATCGCAGTATCTCACTTCCAAGGAACAAACTCACAAATACTTCAATGCTGGTGTTGTCTATTGTTCCCTTCAAACGATGACTGATGAAATCTTACTTCGTTGGTTTGAGGTCATATAGATCTTTACAAAATTGTTCTTCAGGTTGTGGTTTGTACTTCTTCTAATTCATCACAGGTCCGAGCCTTTCAAAGATTAACCCAATCAACATAATTTCTCGACCTTCAGCTTTTTTTTTTGTAGCTGGACCTTTAGCTTCCTTCCTTCCCGCTCGACCTTCAGCTTCCTTTATTTCTTCAAGTTCACGAGTTGTGAACTGTTACTTATTCTCTATATTAAATGCCCGATATCCATACTTACGGTGAAACGTTTAACCTGTATTTATATATGTTCCACCAAAAAGACACATCTATTGGAGAGAGGCCGACTTGTGCATGAGGTGGCATATTAAAAATATATTGGATGGCCTTTTGTTAATATTCAATCAATTATAACATAGCCTTGTTATTTATGTAAATTACATCATAAGAGAGGCTATATCCATATTGGAGGTCCCACATGCCATGTCATTCCTTTAATCCCGCAATCGCAACTTTCATGATAATCAGAGGTTTTACAAGTGTGCACATGCTTTGTCTTCCGATATGAATATCACTGATATTCACATATCACCCCGTAGCGGATGCAATATTTAATAAATTGTTTTAATAACTCTGTTGGGTCCACCAATCTATCGCAATCGGCGGTCTGTTGGGTCCATAGTAATATCGTAATCAACGGTTTGTTGAGTTCACAAATCTTATCACAATCGGCGGTCCATTGGGTTCACAAGTCTTATTGGAATCAACGGTCCGACAGTGACAACCCTTTATGATTTGCGTAACTTCCGATAGTTGAACGCGATGTTATTTAGGGTTGTTACTATAACTTGTTCGGGTCTGCATATTATATCATAATCGTTGTTTTGAATGGAACATCCCTTTTTGGTTTGCGATTATGAGATGGATGCGATATTATATTGAGTTGTATTACAATGGTGCAGCGGGTCCGTAATACATATCGCAGTCGGGGGATTCAACGTGACACATAATAAAGAGAGAAACCCATCGATATTGATTTCTTCGATGCGCTGTGAACTTTTAAAAGGTTTACACGGTTTATTATTGTTAACCCCTCCATTATGGCTCTTACTCTTGGGTTCTCGCTCCTGTGGCTTTTCTTCACCCTTATGACTTATGATAGCTATTCTTTCGATGTTGTGTTCCACTTTTCTCCTTTGGTGAACTTCTTCCTCTTATTCTTTGGCTTCACAATGATTTCTAATGGCTTCCTTGATGGTTTTCCTCTTTGGCTTCTTGCTCCTATTGTTTCACGGATCTGCTTGGCTTGATATCATCCTTTAGTATCCAGAATATTTCCATATTGACATGAATGAAAATCTAGACCAACAATGTATGACCCTTGTTGGACATATAAAGAATGTATCTAGGCCTACAAGTTGACTAGAAGCCCTCCAATAGACAAGAACAATCATCCTCTTCTTGATGTCAACCTCATAATGTATACAAATGACAATCCGGCTCACATATGGAGACACACTCTTTCAAATGGTCATCTCGGCTCAAATGTATGGGAAAACAACTATATATAGGAGCCTATACCCCTTGCATTTCCACAGTGAGAAATCTTTGCATATATTTATAATTTCGGATGGTAGAAGCAGAAGACAAGTTCAAACTTATTCTAAGGTTTTGATAATGGAGTATGGACATATAGAAGTTTGGATTCTTTGAGGTTTTGATGATTAATCATAGAGAGAATCTCGTAGATCTCTCTAGTATTGTACAACAGATCTCTATGTGGTCTCGATGGGCAGTACGCAAGTCAAGTTCAGATCTTTGTATTTGGTGAGCAATCACAGTCAATTCATATGGGACAATGAAGGGACAGTAATGATTAATGAAAGGTCAACAAATTATTTCCTTCAGATGTCATGAGTTAATGGTTTCAGTGCTACAGTAGAAGAACATCATTTGATAGAAGCATATATATACTACATCTATGTTCTTTGAAAGGGTCACAACTCGATGTTATCTTGTAAACCATTGTGTGTTCAGTGAAGAGATGATCTCAGCATGAAGAAGAGTCAAGGAAGAAGGATGACTATGTCTTGGTATAGCAGTGGCAACATAGGTCAAGGGTCTTGGTCTTGGTATTCGTCAATTGGAATCTCTATAAGAATAAGTTGTGCGGGTTTTCCTCTCAAAGAGTGAGAGGTTTTGGCCGTGGAAGAAAGCCAACATCTTGTATTCTTGTCTCTTTTGTTTTGGTAACTATTTGATGAAGTAGGAAAACAAACTCTAATAATAATAACAAGAGAAGATTGTGTTAATCAGAAAAAGTAAAAAGTACCTCACAAATAGTCATCATCGTGAGAATAATCTTATTAATCTAATTTCCATAGATTCTTCAACATGGTATCAGAGCTAAGGTGTTGAAGTCAAAGGAAGGTCATAAAAGAGACACTCAAGGACCAAAGCAAGTTGAAGGTTATCAAAGAAAAGGATCAAGATCTACATCAAATATTGAAGAATCAGTCTACAACAACAAGGGCTTTTGCCTTTGTAATCAAGGAAACAATCTACAACAAGACAATTCAGTACTATAGTGAGACTGGTTTGGATCCTTATCTAAAGTTCTCGGGTAATCTCATGATAATAGTCTCGGATTCCATACTACCCATAGTCTAGGTGTTATGATGTTGGGATCTTGGTGCCTCAATAGATAATCACAAGATTATTAAGTAATCTCAGTCCAATAGATGAGGTCTCGCTGCTAGATCACAGTGCTCAGAATTCGGGTACATGGCAACAGTTTCGGTGTCTCTCTCAGTCTTGGTCTATGTCATACCACAATGATCTCAATAATCTCACAATGGCATGATCTCAACATACCAGTGATAGTCACAACCTCGGGTTGAATCCTCTCTATGAAAAGTACAACCTTGAAAACTCATATTCCCTTAGCCCGATGATACATACTCGATGGCATATAGAAGCGGATCATCTACAACATAGTGCTCAGAAATAAGTCTTGATATACCATAGTCACAACTTGTATGGATTGTGCTCAATTTGGAATGAAGGTGTATGCTAATATAGTCATAATAATACTAAGTAATAGGTCTCGGTACTATAAGGTGATGATCATAGAAAGTGACATCGATGCTGTATGGTTCTACACGATGCTGCAACAAGGTTCCATAGTCCACTTGTGTAATAGCAATACAATGTCATCTCAAGGATATCAACAATTTGTTAATCATAAGGATCAAATGTATAAATCGAAGTATATTGAAGGCAAGAAGGCAAGATTCCTATCATTGCAACAAGGATCTCATCCGGAGCAAGCATCAATGCATCTGCTTCAACCACTTTCAACATGATCAAGGTGAAGATTTCATCTTCACATGACAAGTAAGTATTTTTTTCATTCTTTAATCAATTTGGTAAAATGACTTCGTGATTGCAAGGAGATCTATAGGTTGGATGGGTCATCAAACGTCCTTGCATGGAATAAGGAGGATTTTCATAGTCCTCATAGATAAGTGAAGTCATGAAACATATCAATGAAAAAGGTCTCCTTTAAATTCATGGGAAGGAACTCTTAAGGTCCACTCACATAAACAATATAGGAGACATCAAAGAAGTTGGAAGAAGAATTATGAACATTACAAGAAAAGAAAGTTCATATCACTAGAAAGGATAACAGGAGATGAAGAAAAGAATTCCATGGTAAGATGGAGTAAGAAATCATTAAGATAGTCTTTCTCACTGCCTCCTAAATCCTGCATAGGTTATGTCTACAATAAGATGTGGTATGAAATCTTAGAAGCATTAGAAATAAAGACTCATGACATCATCACGAGGGTAACAAAAATTCATGGGATAAGTAAGTTACCTTATTCAACTTGTGATTTCTATGCAAGATAGAAGAAGACAAGTTGAGGGTGTTGAGGACTCAAACATTTGTTGGAAGGAAATGAAGTTTGGAAAATTTGGTACTTAGAAAGGGAAAAAGAGCATAGCTGAAATTCAATGCTATGGAAGTGTTGTACTGTACAACAACCCCCCATTTCTTTAAAAAAAATTACAAAAACTTTAATTAGAAATGGGTCCCTTTTTAATAAACTTAGAAAATTAGTGATTCAATAAAACCGCTTGCCTGGCATTAATCATCTCACACAAAAGGCTCGATGCAATAGAGTTATTACCCAAAACCTTTTGATAAAATGTGAAATATCCTTTTGAAAAGTCATCATAAGTAACTCTCTGATGTGATAAAGCGATCAAAGATCGCATATCTCAATGATAAAAGGATGCACTCAAAAAAGGTCCTCATTAAAACCTCTGATCCGATAACGTAATCGCAATCGGCAATCGGAGGTATAACATAACACACAGCAAGGATGACTTTGAATCTCCCAATTGCGATATTATAAAGAAAGGCGCTCATTTCAAGGAAACCTCATTAAAAGGTATTATTTGCAAATATAAATTTTAAAAGCAATAAACCAAACTATTCGCTGAACATACCCCACCTTATTATATTTTCCTTTATCGCAATCAGAGCTATTAGTCTGAAACGCTAAACCCGACCCATTGAATCTTCCAATTGCGATTCGCAATTTATCGTTGATCGCTAATCGGGGAAATCCAAAGACACACTCGAAAGGATCATTAAGCATATGTCCGATGCGACGGGTAATTATGACAGTTATTTACTACGATTGGTGGCTATGATGGTTATTAATTTCGCAGTTAAGGGTGAATCATTTGAGGATTTCACCTGTGGTGATTCTTAATTACATTTAGTTTATCATATGCACATTTCCTTAACTGTTTTCATTTCTGTATCAAGCTTTCAGCAGAAATATTTCTCTATTACGTTTTCCATTGTCTGTGCAGAGCTTCTTTGAGCTTATGAATCTGGAAAAGATGGGAAACAAAGTGAAGAAAGCCAAGGCCCCTGTCGTAGTTAAAGAACCAAAGCCGAATAAGAAAGGATTGATATCAGATACGACTTGCCTCGGTTTAGGAAAAGCAAGCTGGGAGAGTATCTATAATTTACTAGAAGCGGAAGAGCCATAAGAACTCGAAGTAGAAGCTACAGCAGATTCTACAAGTAAATCAGAGAATACGTTGAAAGAATTGGCCTGCTCATACCTACACAGAATAGCAGTGCATCCCAAAGTTTTTCCATATAATGACGTGGTCAGATGGATTGTTGAAAGCATTGCAACTACAGACAGGACGTTTAGTACAGCCGAAGGAAAAGTGTTTGGGTCATTTAGAGCAGAGGATCTCAGACAAATGTATCATTTACCCAAGCCAGAGAAGTATTATAATAAAGCATTCTTGGAAGCTTTTGCGAAGGAAAACGACATTGAATTAGATCCTATCAGGAAATGGAGACACTTCCTGACCAAACACAAGCACGAGACATCGGGTATGTACTCTGTAGATTCATTAGCCTCTCCTTATTGTTATGTTGGCGCATTGATGTGTAGACTTTTCGGAGTCCATAATTCCGCTAAGTTCTCTATAGATATGGTTCCTTTAATGGAAGCTTCAATTCACAGCTATATTATGGATTGGGAAAATATTCTCTTTGATAAAATGGCCACCGAAATACTTGAATATAGAAGAAAGAAGTCTGTGACTTCCCGGGTGATACCTCCTTTTTACTTAAGTGCCTATATTATGGACACCATCTGTTTTAATTCCGAATACCCCATTCTCGGATGGAGATGGACTCCCCAGGACCCCAATCCCATTCACATCTATCACAAAGAGCTATGGAAGGCCCATTATAAGAACCATTTGTATAAGGTTTGTCATGGTTTTATTCTTCCTGTATATTACTCCTTATTCAATAAGCCTGCCCCTAGGATATTCGAGGAAGCAGCAATTGACCTAACAGCAGTGGGTAGTTGGTTTGGAGAAGAGAAATCTACCTATATAAGGCTTTTCGGTAGTCTTATTGATCCTCATGTTCTTCCTCTGTATATCCTCGATAAACTACTGGCCCGGGAATTAGCATATCAGATAACAGTTGCAGGAATTTCAAAGACCCTTAGGGATTCCAAGAAACACATGTGGCCTACATTTCCTCTTCGGTGTGGTGCCTTTACCCTACATGATTTTAAACATGCAGAGAAAGAGGCCGAGAAAGTCAAGTTGTTAAATCTTGCAACTATTCCAAAAAGGCAATATGACCCTAAAAAGGTTGCCTACAATGTTACCTCTCAAGCTGAAATTGCCAGATTTGATCACAAAGAGGATAGCTTTGATGACTTGTTTTCTTTAGCACAAATATTTTTCCAGGTCAAAGAAATGGCTAAGACTAAATTGGGAACAGAAGGATTAGAGAAATTCAATAGGCTCAGGGCTCAGAGATTGGAAACCCTGCCTTTAGATGTATTAGCTACAACTTCAACGGTTCAACCACAAGGACACAGTGAACAGAAAATCACTAAGAATGCTCCCGAAATGGAGAAGGTTCCTGAAAAGAAGAAGACACCAGAACAGGAGCAGTAGTAGGTAACAGTCAGTGAACCCCTTCATACACACATTAATGTTGACCCTAGGTTAATCAAGGAATGGGAACAATTTGATTCTATTATCAGTAATCCAGAAAACACCCAAGGGTTCACTACACCACAGGTGTCTACAGCACAGAAAACAATAGTCAACACAGTTTTGATTGCAGGAACAAGCGGCCCACCCAAGTTTCATAAAGACATTGAGATCATCCCTGAAAATCCCACTGATGAAATTGTTTTTCATATAGAAGAGATACCACCACTAGATGTCTTCTACAGCCCTAAGCATAGGGCTGTAGTCAAAAGAGAGAGGAAGAAGAGGAAAATTGATCACTCTCCTCTTTTGACTCCTCAGATGGAAATGATGAATGTGGTATGGAGGGAGGAAGTAAATCCCTCCGAAGATTTAACCAAACCTTCTTAATATGCCGGAGCATACACAACGACAACAATAGATAAGATTTCAGAGGTTAACCATTTATTGAAGGAAAAAGACCAGGCGATCATTCAGCTAGAGGCACAATTGGTAGAACAGCAACAAAAAAATAGAGCAGCTTGAACAGTTGTTGGCAGAATAGAGACAACTTAATGACTAGTTGAATAAGCAATTAATTAATGAAAAGTAGAGAATTGATGAACAGGCCATCCATAAGCAGCAAGAGTGATCCCAAGCATTAAGCAAACTATAGCCATTGAACGAGCAGGTGAATAAATCAAAAGAAGAGAAAATCGCTCAAATGAAGGATCAAATAGAGTGATTCAAAGGATATCCCAAGGTAGAAGAATTAAGAACCGAAGCCCTGGAGATGACCAAAGCTCTATCTCGGTAGTTGGACCTTCTGTGTTATAATATCTCGTTGGTTGTTCCTTTATGTGATATCTTAGCAGCGATGATCAATAAGTTAGTAGATGCAAGGCTTGAGTTAGAGAAGGCAGATGAAAGCTTAACTAAGTTTTTATCTTCACAAGGTTCAAATAAAGAAAAAGCTACCAACCTGCCAAAGATACACGAGTCACATAAAGAAATTCTATTTTCTGAATGGGAGTCTCAGTTAATGAAAGCTGAGAGAGCTACATCCAGTAGCAGATCAGTGACAAATAATTTGATTGAATTAATCAACAATAAGTCTGTATTTATGTAATCTAATAACATAATTCTCTCAAGTCAAACTCCCACAGGTGAAATCATTAGAACAACAATGGAAATAGGAGCTGATGCATAGAGAAAAATTGATCGGAGGCATTCACAGCTTAACATGGGAAACGTTTTGGTTTTTCCTTGTAAAACCACATAGTAAGCAAATGGCAATGAAGTGTCTCACAGATGCGATCAACCACATGATCCTCGAACTTGTCGATGCCACATTTACAGCTCAGTTACACTCTCGTATGAGTCAGCCACCAGAGGTCCAGCCAATGCTTGCCATTTGTCAACTGCGATCACAAGAAGATAAGTTGATACAGTGAATCCTTTCAACCGACTACAACACTGCTATTTCGAGATAAATTCCATATTTTTATGTTTTGGTTATACCAGCGAATAGCATATTTCTTTCATAGTCTGTTATTTTTGTAGTATTTATAGACCCTTTCATGTTTTTAGAAAAGGTCCTTAATTTTGTATTAAGACTTAAATCGGAGGTTGCACTATTGTACTTCCGATATATATTTTTTATAAAAGATTGGACCAGAATTCTGAATTTTGATAAAGAAGGCTTTTATGAGATATGCACTTTTGCTTCCTATGAAAGTATTTCCAAATTAGAAGGCAGGATTTGAATCTGATTCACATCGGAGGAGATCCAAATGCATATGGTACTACTATCTATGTTTTTGCTTTATCTCTCTATGTGAATTAGCATTTATCAACTTTGCAATTATTGATGTGTATATGTTTCTACAACAATTCTTTAGCTTGTCACTATTGAATGTTTCTCAATTGTCATCTTTCATATTTTCATATATATATATATATGTCAGTGATATATTACGTTCAGTGCGATAATGTTTTAATTATTACTTTGTTCAACTAATTGAACAAAGTAATTATCATATGAATGCATATTTTTATTTATGAGTAAGTCATCTTCATGTTTACTTGTCAATAGAAACAATCAAGAATCGCATTGCTAGAAGAATTCTCAGGATTGATTAGTTATATTTGTATATTTTTTTTCACCTTAGAATAAAGCACTTATCATTCCCATTATCCATTACAAATCAATCATCCATCAATTCATATATCACTGGGAAACTGGTCCCATTACATCCAGTCGGAGCCACCGCACCAAACGGAAAAGGAGCTGCTTTAAGGTCCAGACCGGGTGGTTTTCCATGATTTTGATGCAGCGATTTTAGAGGCATCAACATTTTTGGCGCTAGAAGGAGGGCATGAACTATGAATGGCAAGAAAATCCAAACCCATAGCCCATTTCGAGAGTAAATCTCCCTCAACATCTCCCCCGACTTCTCCCTCGCATTCTAAATCTCCAATTTCTAAGAGAGAAGTTGAGAAAACAACTATTGTTGAACCCCAAAACATCTCAGATAAATCTACTCTTGAACCTCCTGATGTTCAGTCTCTAATTCATAAACTTCAAGGATTTTCAATATCACCACAAAAATCCGAGTTATCTCAAGGCAGTGTGACTTCGCAATACATTCCTTCCCATCCTCTTACCAGATTACAGAGTGAAAAACTTGGTATTGAACCCACAGAATTCCCTCTGCCTAGAAGAAAAAGAGCAAGGAAGACACCTGAAGGGTCTGATACTAAGACTCTTTCATCATCATCATCCATTTCATCTAATCCATTGCAAAGTCAACCATCCACTCCTCCACTCCATATTGTTGTTCAACAAGGTACTGGAGCTTCAACATCGTCTTCCCAACCACTTTCATTTGTGCTTTCCTTCGTTAGTAGCCCAACAATGGCACAGAGACCATGGAACAATCCAGGGGTAGTCTCAATCCCTGCACCCTTGAGTCAATTGCCGGCTCATCCCGAAAAATGGCTGCCAAAGTTTAACCCAGATATAGGCATACTAGCAGAAGAACACATAAACAACTTTATGTTGTCAGTAAACTTAAATGGAGTTACTGAAGAAGATGTTATTGTTAGGCGTTTCCCATATACCTTACAAGGAGCAGCTGGGTCCTGGTATTTCTCATTACCATCAGGATCCATTACTAGTTGGAATATTTTCCAAGAGCAATTCTTGACTAAATTCGGTGATGATAGGTCTACAGCGACATTAAGTAATGATCTCTCAAATCTTAAAGCTGAATAAAGAGAACCTATCAAAGATTTCAACTCGCAATTTAATAAGCTCTTCGATAAGATTCCTACCACATCCAAACCTAGTGAAGAGGTTCAAAGTGAATGGTATATCTCTGCCTTACCTTCGAATATAGCAATCTTCGTTGATAGAGTTGCAAAGCCTACTTTAGCAGAGAATATGAAAGAAGCAATCGCCGTTGAAAAACGTATAATAGCTTTAGAAAAGAAAACCGCTCTTGAGGAGAGAAAGTCCAAAAAAGTTACTTTTAAAGACGATTCAAAGAAGAAAGTGGCTAAAGATCCATATGACATGGAGGGTCTACAAAAGGTTTTAAAGACTATGTCAAATGAGATGGTAGAAATTAAAAAACAAGTAGCTGAGACCTCCACTAAGAAGCCATTTAGAAACTTCAAGAAATCTGAATCAAAACCGCTTAATGCTATATCTAATGTAGAATTAGGTCTGGATAACGATGAAGATGAAGATGCAATCTTATCATCAGAGGAAATTGAGGAAGAAGAGGTTATTGAATGTCATGGTATGTGGGACTTCATTTTTCCCAATTCAGATACTGAAAGTGAACAGGAAGCTTTCCCAGTAAGTACCAGGAGTAAAGGATCAACAAAACCTGTTCAACCAACTCAAAAGAAGAAAAATGTGAATCCTGCTACTAAAGATAAAGCTCCCACAAAGAAATATAGACCAGTGCCTACTCAAAATCAGCCATCATCTTCCAATCCACCTTCATCATCCAAGACATTGGTAGTTGTTGACTCTATGGATTACAACATCATCGAAGACATGAAGAAGACTAGAGAAAATATCTCTATATTTGAGCTTAGCAAGCTCAAACATCAACAAAAATTTCTACTCAAAGAATTAAATGCAGTACCTTCTTCTCCTCTGCCAAATGTTGTACTATCCAAGGCAGCTAATGGAACAGGTAAGCCACCATCCGATAGAGTAGAAGCTACTGATGCTATGTTGATCGAAGTTAGATCTAATTCGCATACCCCTCCTTTTCTCTTGACCTATGAAATCTACAATAGAAACTTGCATAATTGCTTGATAGATTCAGGGGCTTCATCGAATATAATCTCAGCTTCAGTTTGCTCAAAATTGAATATTGAGCCTAAAAAATCTACAGTGCATATTGTTCAGTTGGATAGAACTAAGGTTCAAGTTTTGGGGGAAATCAATTCACCTACCATTAGGTTATCAGCTGATCCAAGAGTAGTTCAGAGAATTGATATATTGATTGCTGACATCCCTGAGTTTTATGGTTTAATTCTAAGCATGGACTGGTCTGAGAAACTCCATGGTTACATTTCTACCGATTGGTCTCATATGTGGCTCCCCTATAAGGGAAAGCCAATTAAGATAGATTGGGAGAAGCATATGACTCATACTGTAACAAAATTTGAGCAAGAAAACCAGCCTATAACATTCAATAATAACATTCTTGGCAACTACTCATCTGAATCATTCTTTGGTAATTTTAATGCTCAATCATCACCTTTCTCAGTTAATAGTTTCACATCTCAAATAGAAATTTTTTCTCATACAGATACATCAAGGTGTGTTAATATTGTTGAGGAAATTGTAAATAAAACTGTAGATAAGCCTGTATTTTGGTCTTTATATTTTGATGGGTCAAAATCCAATGACGGTGTAGGAGTAGGATGTATTTTAGTTAGTCCTGAGGGAGAAAAAACTATGTTTTCCTGTAGACTAGAATTTGAGTGTACAAATAATACTGTTGAATATGAGGCGTTGATCCAAGGACTTTACAAAGCAATAGGCTTGAAAGTGCAATATCTGAAAGTATTCAGTGACTTTGAAATTGTTATTAAGCAAGTAAGAAATACTATACATTGCCTTTCTGGTCATCTTAAGCATTATCAGTCTTTGGTTCAAGACCTTATATTTCATTATCTAGACTTTAATATTTCTCTCATTCCTAGATCTCGGAATGTAGCAGTTGATTTACTAGCCAATGTTGCTTCTAAGCTCCTCCCATCCGAGGATTACAGCCCTGATAGATTTTCAGTTGAATGAATTTTTAGACCATCGGTTCTAGACAATGTCACTAACTGGCGGGTATTCAATCATGACCACGACATTTTGAATTTCTTAACTTCTAATAAATCCTATGATGACCAGATTATTGATGAGAGTAAGCATGATCTTCAAATGAAGCAAAGACTTGAGGAAAATTCCATACCTAAATCAGTAGTCAAGCTTGAGGATCTATATGATATCAAGGATAGGTTTAAACAAGTTACTAATTCAAAACTTCAAAGTTCTACTTTGAGATTCGAATTAATAAATCTTGGCATTGAGGCCAAACCACAAAATATCAATCTGGGATTATGACTTACTTCAGAAGAATGACTTGCTTTTATAAGACTTTTGAATAGATATAAAAATGTTTTCGCTTGGAATTATGATGACTTAAAAACATATGATACTTCTATCATACAACATACAATTCCAATGATATCTGAAGAGAAACCAGTACAGCAAAAATTGAGGAAAATTCATCCGAACCTAGAAAGTCGGATTAAAGCAGAGTTAAACAAACTCTTGAAGGCTAAGATAATTTTTCTTGTTAGACGTTCAAAGTGGGTTTCTAACTTAGTGCCTGTCCGAAAGAAAAACGGTGACATTAGAATTTGCATTGATTTCAGAAATCTTAATAAGGCTAGCCAAAAGGATAACTTCCCACTACCAACAATGGAGCAAACTCTTTATTCAGTAGCTGGTTCTGAATTAATGTCTTTCTTAGATGGTTTTTCTGGATATAACCAAATATTGGTGCATCCAGAGACTACTTTCAGAACTAAGTGGTGAATATATGTCTACCTAAAAATGCCTTTCGGTTTGATTAATGCTGGGGCTACCTTCCAGAGAGTAATGGATATAGCATTCAAGGGTTTAATTAATAAGTCAATTGTTGTCTATTTGGATGACATACCGTTTTCTCCAAGAAAAGAGCAAATCATTTACATGATTTGAAACAAATCTTTGAACGCTGTAAAAGGTATGGGATTTCATTGAATCCAAGAAATCATTTTTGGCTCTTGACCAAGGTAAACTCTTGGGATTTATTGTCTCAAAAGATGGTATTTATATCGATCCTGAAAGAATCAAGGAGATTTCTGATATTCCACTTCCACACAATAAAAATCAATGCAATCATTTTTAGGTCAAATAAATTTTGTAAAAAGGTTTGTTCCAGATTTTTCACAGATTGTTTTACCATTACGGACCATGATTAAGAAAAACTCAGTGTTTAAATGGGGGCATAAAGAAAAGGAAGCTTTTGATTCAATCAAACAGGCAATCATAAATGCTCCTGCATTAAACACTCCCAATTTTAACAATCATTTCATTTTATACACTTTGGCATCCGATACTTCCTATGCAGCTGTGTTGACACAAATCAATGATCAAAACATGGAAGCACCCATATCATTTTTTAGTTCAAATCTTCAAGGTGTTGAGCTTAATTACTCCAATGTAGAAAAGCAAGCCTTCGTTGTGTTCAAATCCATTAAACACTTTAGGTCCTTCCTCTTAAAAACTCATACGAAAGTAATAGTCCCATTTTCAGCAGTGAGACAATTACTAGTCCAAAGGGAGTTAGGAGAGCGAACTCGGTTACAACATTACAAGAATATGATTTGGACATTAAACTAGCGAAAATTGTCAAAGGTCAAAGTTTTTGCAGGTTGTTAACAGGAGCTTCTAACATTTAGGAATATGAAGGTTCAAACAATATTGAGGAGATCAAAGAGATAAGTACAATCAATCCTGAATCTGAATATGCAGATTTGATATTTTATTTGAAAAATGGATATGCTCCTTCTAATCTTTCCTATAAAAATAAATGTGCCATAAGACTGAAAGCTAAAAAATTCGAGATTATTGATGATGTGTTGTTCAGAAGGAATTATGATTCAGTTTTATTAAGATGCCTTGAAAAAACTGAGGCACAAAAGGTCTTGCAGGAACTACATGATGGTCCAGCAGGTGGACATTTTGGAGGTGATACAACAACTCACAAAATTATACATTCTGGTTATTATTGGCCCATGTTATTCACAGATGCCCATGAATACGTAAGGAAATGTAGAACATGTCAAACTGCCAGTGGAAGACAAAGAAAGCCAGCCTTTCCTTTGCAACCAGTCAACATTGAACAACCATTTGAAAATGGGGACTGGATATCATTAGAGAGATTTTTCCACATTCCTCCAAGCAACACAGATATATCCTTACAGCCACGGATTACTTTACAAAGTGGGTAGAAGCAATTCCTTTGAATGTAACCAACTTTGAGGCAATTATCGACTTCATAGATCAGTTCATCATTACCAGGTTTGGCGTACCTAATGCTCTCATTTTCAATAATGCATCTTATTTCTCTGGAAATGCCATACTTGAATTTGCTATTAAAAGAGGGTTTAAATTGAAATACTCTGCAAACTACTACCCTCAGGGTAATGGTTTAGCAGAATCGACCAATAAAAATCTCATCAAAATCATTAAGAGAACTGTTGATCATAATCAAAAGAATTGGCACAAGTCTTTAGTATTTGCACTATGGGCAGATCGCATAACGCATAAGGCCTCAATAAGCACTTATCCATTCAATTTAGGGTATGGAAAGGAAGCTGTCATACCAGCAAACTTAGCACTCCCATCTCTAGCCTTAGCGCAATTTATTGAAGAAAATCCCTCATCTTCTATTCAATTAAGATATAATCAAATCCTTAAATTATAAGAAGAAAGGGAAAAAGCCAGAATTACACATGCAAAGCATCAACAGGTTATTAAGTCCTTTTTTGATACAACTTCCACTGGCCCAAAATTTTTACAGATTGGTGATCTTGTTTTGAAATGGGACGCAGCCCACGAAGATAAAGGTAAACACACTAAATTTCAGAAAATGTGGCTAGGACCGTTTCAAATCATCGAGAAGATAAGCCCATCAACATTCATATTGCAAGATCTATCAGGAAAGAGAGATTCTCTTCCTATCAATGGGTTTATCTTGAAGAAATTCTTTACATAAGGAGGTAACCCCTTCTTATTTGTAAATATTCAATTTGCAGTCATATTTGTGTGAATTTGCAGTTTTGTTTGTTTGCTAGAAAATAAGGTTGTAAATAGCCTTCTATTGGCCTTTACTGTTTTGAAGGTTGCTTAAAGAAAATAGTGTTAATATTTACTTTTGATATATGAAAGCCTTAAAGGAAAAGAAGGAAGTACTAGGAAATTAGATAGAATTAAACTCTGAAAACCTCTTTTATTTTTGTAAGATCTTTTCAAATTTTAAAATACTGTAAATCATTCCAAGTTGTTAAAGCCCAAATGAGGTTATCTATAAAAAGCAAAGGCCTATCCAAACTTAGCATCTACAACTCTTACACTGTCATCTATATTGTCTTAAGGAGTAAATCATTCACCCCATCCACAAAGATTGTGATTTTTCAGAGTGTAATTATAAAATATGTTTGATATAAAAGATAAGAGGTCTCTTTACGAGCCTGCTTACCATGATCATAGGGAACTAATTAAACTGACATTACCAATACTGCATATCAAAATAGGGTAATGGCTTATAATTATAAGACAAGGGGTCTCATCACAAGCCATCTTGTTCAGTTCAATTACAACCAGTGAATGGTATTGTCAATAGCTGGCCACTAAACCGGGACAATGGCCTTTTATCTTTTAAAATAAAAATAAAGAAGATGGAAAATGCAATAAAGAAAATATGTGGAAACATACGTTTTTGAATTTATTCTCAGAAATTATACTCTGAAATGGATGGGACAATGAATGATTAAATGGTTGAAAGGTAACCCTGTCGAGACTATAAACGTTTGCTGGCAGCAAAGGTTCTACCTATGACAGTGGAGTCATTATATAAGCTAAGTTGGAGAAATATTCTTGTTTTATCTTTATCAACCAATCAAGGCTTAATTGAACTTAGAATGTTTTTATTTTTAAGATGAGAAAGACATTGCAGAAACATTTTTCATTATATTCAGAGTTCATGATTATCTAGTTGTTCTTAGATTTTCTCTATGCTCAAAGGTTTTCAAATAAAGAAAGTTAGAATATTGCATTACTTTCTCAAAGATAACTGTTTCTTCCAGTGAATCGCCAATTGTTGTGCTGTACAACAACCCCCATTTCTTTAAAAAAAAATACAAAAACTTTAATTATAAATGGGTCCCTTTTTAATAAACTTAGAAAATTAATGATCCAATAAAACCGCTTGCCTGGCATTAATCATCTCACACAAAAGGCCCGATGCAATAGAGTTATTACCCAAAACCTTTTGATAAAATGTGAAATATCCTTTTGAAAAGTCATCATAAGTAACTCTCTGATGCGATAAAGCGATCAAAGATCACATATCGCAATGATAAAAGGATGCACTCAAAAAGGGTCCTCATTAAAACCTTTGATCCGATAACGTAATCGCAATCGGCAATCGGAGGTATAACATAACACATAGCAAGGATGACTTTGAATCTCCTTATTGCAATATTATAAATAAAGGCGCTCATTTCAAGGAAACCTCGTTAAAAGGTATTATTTGCGAATATAAATTTTGAAAGCAATAGACCAAACTATTCGCTGAACATACCCCGCCTTATTATATTTTCCTTTATTGCAATCGGAGCTATTACTCTGAAACGTTAAACTCGACCCATTGAATCTTCCGATTGTGATTTGTGATTTATCACCGATTGCTGATCGGGGAAATCCAAAGACACGCTCGAAAGGATCATTAAGCATATGGCCGATGCGACAGGTAATTATGACATTTATTTACTATGATTGGTGGCTATGATGGTTATTAATTTCGCAGTTAAGGGTGAATCCTTCGAGGATTTCACCCGTGGTGATTCTTAATTACATTTAGTTTATCATATGCGCATTGCCTTAATTGTTTTCATTTCCGTATCAAGCTTTCAGTAGAAATATTTCTTTGTTACGTTTTCCATTGTCTGTGCAGAGCTTCTCTAAGCTTATGAATCCGGAAAAGATGGGAAACAAAGTGAAGAAAGCCAAGGCCCCTGTCGTAGTTAAAGAGCCAAAGCCGAATAAGAAAGGATTGATATCAGATACAACTTGCCTCGGTTTAGGAAAAGCAAGCTGGGAGATTATCTATAATTTACTAGAAGCGGAAGAGCCTGAAGAACTCGAAGTAGAAGCTACAACAGATTCTACAAGTAAATAAGAGAATACGTTGAAAGAATTGGCCTACTCATACCTACACAGAATAACAGCGCGTCCCAAAGTTTTGCCATATAATGACGTGGTCAGATGGATTGTTGAAAGCATTACAATTACAAACAGGACGTTTAGTACAGCCGAAGGAAAAGTGTTCGGGTCATTTAGAGTAGAGGATCTCAGACAAATGTATCATTTACCCAAGCCAGAGAAGTATTATAATAAAGCATTCTTGGAAGCTTTTGCGAAGGAAAATGACATTGAATCAGATCCTATAAGGCAATGGAGACACTTCTCGACCAAACACAAGCACGAGACATCGGGTATGTACTCTGTAGATTCATTAGCCTATCCTTATCGTTATGTTGGCGCATTGATGTGTAGACTCTTCGGAGTCCATAATTCCGCTAAGTTCTTAATAGTTATGGTTCCTTTAATGGAAGCTTCAATTCACGACTATATTATGGATTGGGCAAATATTCTCTCTGATAAAATGGCCACCGAAATACTTGAATATAGAAGAAAGAAGTATGTGACTTCCCGGGTGATACCTCCTTTTTACTTCATTGCCTATATTATGGACACCATCTGTTTTAATTCCGAATACCCCATTCTCGGATGGAGATGGACTCCCCAGGACCCCAATCCCGTTCACATCTATCACAAAGAGCTATGGAAGGCCCATTATAAGAACCATTTGTATAAGATTTGTCATGGTTTTATTCTTCCTGTATATTACTCCTTATTCAATAAGCCTGCCCCTCGGATATATGAGGAAGCATCAATTGACCTAACAACAGTGGGTAGCTAGTTTGGAGAAGAGAAATTTACCTATATAAGGCTTTTCGGCAGTCTTACTGATCCTCATGTTCTTCCTCTCTATATCCCCGATAAACTACTGGCCCAGGAATTAGCATATTAGATAATAGTTGCAGGAATGTCAAAGACCATTAGGGATTCCAAGAAACACATGTGGCCTACATTTCCTCTTCAATGTGGCGCCTTTACCCTACATGATTTTAAACATGCAGAGAAAGAGGCCGAGAAAATCAAGTTGTTAAATCTTGCAACTATTCCAAAAAGGCAGTATGGCCCTAAAAAGGTTGCCTACAATGTTACCTCTCAGGCTAAAATTGCCAGATTTGATCACGAAGAGGATAGCTTTGATGACTTGTTTTCTTTAGCACAACTATTTTTCCAGGTCAAAGAAATGGCTAAGACTAAATTGGGAACAGAAGGATTAGAGAAATTCAATAGGCTCAGGGCTCAGAGATTGGAAACCCTGCCTTTAGATCTATTAGCTACAACTTCAACGGTTCAACCACAAGGACACAGTGAACAGAAAATCACTAAGAATGCTCCCAAAATGGAGAAGGTTCCTGAAAATAAGAAGACACCAGAACATGAGCAGAAACAGGTAACAGTTAGTGAACCCCTTGATACACACATTAATGTTGACCCTAAGTCAATCAAGGAATTTGGGAACAATTTGATTCTATTATCAGTAATCTAGAAAACACCCAAGGGTTCACTACACCATAGGTGTCTACAACACAGAAAAAAGTATTCCACACAGTTCTGATTGCAAGAACAAGCGACCCACCCAAGTTTCATCAAGACATTGAGATCATCCCTGAAAATCCCACTGATGAAATTGTTTTTCTTATAGAAAAGATACCACCACTAGATGTCTTCTACAGTCCTAAGCATAGGGTTGTAGTCAAAAGACAGAGGAAAATTGATCACTCTCCTCTTTTGACTCCTCAGATGGAAATGATGAATGTGGTATGGAGGGAGGAAGTAAATCCCTTAAAGATTTAACCAAAATTTCTCAATATGCCGGAGCATACGCAGTGACAACAATAGATAAGGTTTCAGAGGTTAATCATTTATTGAAGGAAAAAGACCAGGCGATCATTCAGCTAGAGGCACAATTGGTAGAATGACAACAAAAATTAGAGCAGCTTGAACAACAGTTGGTGGAACAGAGACAGCTTAATGACCAGTTGAATGAGAAATTAATTAATGAAAAGTAGAGAATTGATGAACAGGCCATCCATAAGCAGCAAGAGTTATCTCAAGCATTGAGCAAACTACAGTTATTGAACGAGCAGGTGAATAAATCAAAAGAAGAGCAAATCGCTCAAATGAAGGATCAAATAGAGCGATTCAAAGGATATCCCAAGGTAGAAGAATTAAGAACCAAAGCTCTGGAGATGACCAAAGCTCTATCTCGGCAGTTGGACCTTCTATGTTATAATATCTCGTTGGTTGTTCCTTTATGTGATATCTCGGCAGTTATGATCAATAAGTCAGTAGATGCAAGGCTTGAGTTAGAGAAGGCAGATGAAAGCTTAACTAAGTTTTTATCTTGGAAAGATTCAAATGAAGAAAAAGTTGCCAACCTGCCAAAGATACACGAGTCACATAAAGAAATTCTATTTTCCAAATGGGAGTCTCAGTTAATGAAAGTTGAGAGAGCTACATCCAGATGCAGATCAGTAACAAATAATTTGATTGAATTAATCAACAATAGTCTGTATTTATGTAATCTAATAATAAAATGCTCTCCAGGCAAACTCCCACAGGTGAAATCATTAGAACAACAATGGAAATAGGAGCTGATGCATAGATAAAAACTAATCGGAGGCATTCATAGCTTAACATGGGAAACGTTTTGGTTTTTCCTTGTAAAACCACATAGTCAGCAAATGGCGATGAAGTGTCGCACAGATGCGATCAACCACATGATCCCCGAACTTGTCGATGCCACATTTACAGCTCAGTTACACTCTCGTATGAGTCAGCCACTAGAGGTCCAGCCAATGCTTGCCATTTGTCAACTGCGATCACAAGAAGATAAGATGATACAGTGAATCCTTTCAACAGACTACAACACTGCTATTTCGAGATAAATTCCGTATTTTTATGTTTTGGTTATACCAGCGCATAACATATTTCTTTCATAGTTTGTTATTTTTGTAGTATTTATAGACCCTTTCGTGTTTTTAGAAAAGGTCCTCAATTTTGTATTAAGACTTAAATCGGAGGTTGCACTATTGTACTTTCAATATATATTTTTTATAAAAGACTGGACCAGAATTCTGAATTTTGATAAAAAAGGCTTTTATGAGATATGCACTTTTGCTTCATGTGAAAGTATTTCCAAATTAGAAGGCAAAATTTGAATCTGATTCACATCGGAGGAGATCCAAATGCATACGGTACTACTATCTATGTTTTCGCTTTATCTGTCTATATGAATTAGCATTTATCAACTTTGCTATTATTGATGTGTATATGTTTCTACAACAATTCTTTAACTTGTCACTATTGAATGTTTCTGAATTGTCATCTTTCATATATATATGTCAGTGATATATTACGATTAGTGCGATAATGTTTTAATTATTACTTTGTTCAATTAATTGAACAAAGTAATTATCATATGAATGCATATTTTT
>APFE031452027.1:50862-67083 GCA_000404065.3 Pinus taeda | reverse complement strand
TCCAAGATAAGAGTAGGCAAGAGGATCAATATTATTTGAGGGTTGGGAAACCAAGACAAGAATAGTCCTAGAAGGTCATACTCAGTGAACACCTGGGTGGGTATGTACCTTGAGAGACAATGATGAAGGTGTCTATAGTCATTGGTCTTGCCAACATTGTTCTCTGATATGATAAAAGATAGAGTTGTCAGTCAAGGCCTTGTTGTGGAAACAATGTTGGTTACTATGATGCTATACAGATGGATTACCAATCCGATTCTTCTTATGAGAAATTCTCCAGATTGAGAATGACCAAATACCATTATGAATACCTCCCTAGTTAAGAGGGAGCGTTGTAGAATGTAACTAGGTTCGGTCTACATAATGACATGTAATTATTGTAAATGCGTAATGAAGAAAATAATTTATTATTAGCTTGCTTCATGGGTTTCATGAGCAAGGAATTTTTGTTTTTAAAGTCAATGTCATGTATGACCCTTCTTGGGCATGTAAAGAATGTATCTAGGTCTACAAGTTGACTAGAAGCCCTCCAATAGACAAGAATAGTCATCCTCTTTGTGATGTTGGCCTCAAAATGTATACAAATGACAAGTCAGCTCACATATGGAGACAAACCCTTTCAAATGGTCATGTCGGCTCAAATGTAGGGGCAAACAACTATATATAGGAGCCTATACCCCTCGCATTTCCATAGTGAGAAATATTTGCATATCTCTGTAATTTTGGATGGTAGAAGTAGAAGACAAGTTCAAACTTCTTCTGAGGTTTTGGTAATGGAGTATGGACATATAGAAGTTTGGATTCTCTGAGGTTTTGATGATGAATCATAGAGAGAACCTTGCATATCTCTCTAGTATCATACAATAGATCTCTCTGTGGTCTCGAATGGGTAGCACACAAGTCAAGTTTGAATCTTTGTATTTGGTGAGCAATCATAGTCAATTCGGATGGGACAATGAAGGGACAGTAAGGACTAATGAAAGGCCAACAAAGTATTGCCTTCAGATGTCATGAGTTAAGGGTTTCAATGTTTTAGTAGAAGAAGATCATTTGATAGAAGCGTGTATATATTGCATCTTTGTTCTTTGAAAGGATCACAACTCGTTGTTATCTTGGAAACCATTGTGTGTTCATTGAAGAGATTGTTAGAGTTAGTATTTTCATATTGCCATCAGTGATCAAAACTTCTCTTTTTATATATCATGTTAGGGTCCTATTTTGAAATTTTTGTCATTTCAACTAGGTCCTCATTCAAAAATTTATTCACTAATGGTAGCCCAAGTCAAAAAGCCTCACTCTCCCTCAAAAATCAATACTTGTTGGCCCACCTTCATGTCTTACTTAGCATACATCAATCATAAAATCTCATTTCATTATGTCCTTATGTCAGTCAAGTCAACATGGAGTCTAGTCATTCAAGCTCCCATTAGGTCACTAGGTTTCATTGTTTCAAGGTCCAATAAAACACCATTTCACTGCATAAGGCCAAAAAAAAAAAAAGTATGAGGGTAAGAAAAATAATATCCCTTTTTCATTTAAAGAGGATTTGCAAACATGTAACTATGGTTGCCCAAGCTTTATTTTTCATCCAAGTATGAGTTTTATTTCAAATTGTAATTTTATTCCAAAAAACAGAGATGTAATATTATTTTTTAATTTATCTAATTTTATGTTCATTATATGTAATGAGTACTATTCCTAAGATGCCAACTCAAACTCTATATGCCAAGCTCCAGCATCATCAATCTGCAAAGAAGAAAATCAGAGTCTAAAGGGTAATTAGAAAAGTTTTCAAAAAGGTGAATTGAAACATTAGAAAGTGGGTTTTAAAGTTGAAAAATCAAATTCACTCAAGTATAAGAGCCTTCATAGCATCAAACTCAACTTCATTTGTCTCCTACCATCAATTGAGAAACCCGAAAAGAGCATTTCTCACGATTCTAGGCGAAATTGGAAAAATAGAGGAGGCGTTGCACACTTCCTTCAGGTGCTATGCACATCCTTCTAGTACTACGCACTTCCTTCAAGCGCTATGCGCATCCTTCTGGAGCTACGCACTTCCTTCAGGTGCTACGCACTTGCCAGATAAAGGGCGCACTTTCTTGTGGCACTGCTCACTTGTCCAGGAAAGCCATAATCGCCTCCAAACTTCACCAAATCGCCTCCAGACCTCCAACAAGTGAGTGATAGACAAAGATAGCATTCTTCTCCTCCTACATTCATTTCTTAAGGTGTTTTGAAATCTTATTTAAAAATTTGGTGTTTTTCTCATATAAAAATCCTAGTATCTCCCTCAAAACCACCATTGCACTCTCAATTCCCAGATTTCCCTTCCCCAACACTTTCATACCCTCCCCTACACTTTCATTTCCTTTCCCTAAACCCTTTATCCCAATACTCTAAACCCTATATTCCAAAACCCTAAGCCCTAGGTGCTACAACTACGTAGGCTCCCAAACCCCCAACATTGTAAACAATTTCCCCATCTTAGATTCCATCATATTGTTATTCCCTGTCCCCTCCCCCATTTCATAAATCCCTAAACACATCTCCTTCAATTTCCCTTCCCCATTCCTTACTCCTAAAAAACCACATTCCAACAACATCATACCTCCCTAGGGTTTTGACATTAAAACACCATGGTAGAAGAGGAAAACAAACCATACAGTGAGGGAGAAGAAACAGAGGTGAAGAGACCATGCAAAGGGGGTAGAGTACTCATATTTGAGCCAACAGACATCAGGTAACTCTTGGCATCTCCTATGGCTGTGACATATTTCAAATACCTTGGTTGTTATGGATTTTGTGAGCAAATTCAAAAAGTCCAACACCATGCTATGTTGACTAGACTCTTCATATCTAAACTCCATGACAACCAAGTTACTCTAGCTGGTGTCACTTTTACTTTATCCACTGCCATTATATCAGCTGCCACTGAGATCCCAAATGTTGGGGATAAATAGTTCAAGAAAGGTGAGTTGGAGAAACATTATTTTGAGCCTTTTATAAAACCAAGGTATAGAAATGAGAGAAAGGGCTATTTTCCTTTTTCTCACCTCCTGGACATATATGCCCCAATGATGAAGATTATCATGAAATACTTTTCATGTGAAGGTAGATTTTCTAGGCTTTATTCCTATCACATCCGACTCTTAATGCATTTCACTAGGGTAAAGATGCTCAACATACCCTACTACCTTTTCCAGAGCATTGATAAGATGGCATATATTGTCCAGAAAAGACAGTATGAACATCAGATGAAAAGTCTTTCTCATCATTCCCTCATCAAAATCATAGTCCTCTATCATCTCAATGAACTGAACATTGCATGGAGTACCTACATAGCCAATCCCATGTTCACTGATCCATCAATTTAGAATGTTCAAAATGTGCCTTCATCATCTCATCCTTCCACATCCGTTCCTCCATCTCAACCCATAGATCATTCATCATCATCATATCAGTCTCCTTCACCATCACCACCACCGTCACCATTTCATAGCACAATGAGTCACCTAGCAGAGATGAGATCAGTGAGCCGGAGTAGATTGAGCAAGTTGAGGTCATCAAGCCTAAAAGGGCAGATTTAGGCACATTGGCACACACTTATCAGAGAGGTCATAGGCAGGTGTTTGCCCCACAGATTGTGAGAGGGGCCTTGCCTTCTTCACCAACAAAGCAGGTACACAAAGGCAAAGAGAAGATGACAAACACAGAGATTCAACATGAGGAGGAGGACCTCCATGAGACAGAGTAGGATTTTGACTTAGTTGAACTAGGTGAGCATGATGACAATGAAGACACTAGAATTTTCCTCAAGGAAAAAATGCACTTATCAGGGAGCTCCAGATCAACTTAGAGAGGTCAAAATATATCATTTCATATTATGAGCAAGAAAATCAGCAGCTTCAAGCCAAACATGATGTCATGGAGATTCAGCTCATCAAGGGAAAAAGGGAAGCAATGAAAGCCAAGGCATTGCTTGATGAGGCCTATGAAAGGTATGGTGAAACTAAAGAAGAGCAAGAAACAAAGAGCAGACCTAGGACTAGAGGGTTGAAAAGAGCTCTAGAACTAGAAAAACAAAAGGAGGCTAAGCTTGCAAATCAACTCACGTGGAATGAGCAATTTGCCATCTTGATTAATGAGAACCGGGAGCATTGGCTTGACAAGGTCAAACAACATTTAGAAAATCTCCTAGACAAGGCCAATCAACAAAATGGCATTCAAAGAAAGATGGAAAAACATTATTCCAACAAAGAAAGAAATGCAAGGGCAAAGCTCAAGGCGGGAAAGGCAAAAATTGAAGCCCTAACTCACCAAGAAGAGAAGAAGAAGATTGATATACTTACAGAGGCTTCACTCCAAGCCTAGCCACACCAACATCAACAACTTTACCAATTTTGAAGCCTCTTGGTTCATTTTTTCAAATTTTGTCTTTTCTGTGATTTTTTGGACAATTTTATATCAGCAGCATGATCAAACGCGCAACACCCTAGGCGCTACGCACTTTTTTGGGGCACTTTTTGAGCAAATGGAGACCACCACTGGATGCATAGTGACAAATACATCTAATAAAACCATGTTTCTAGCCTTAGTTGCAAAAATAACAGGTGAAAAGGGCAAAAAACAAGCAAAAAATCATGTTTTTGCCTCAATTTTGGCCTAGGCGCTGCGCACAGACCAATCTTGGGAGAATGAATTTTTGGAGGGTCAACTCAAGTCCATTTTGCAAACTGAAGCCATATTTAGAAACCAAACAAGAACAAGATTTCCAATGAGCTATCCTGGGATCAATTTGGACACCGGGAAGGCAGTCAAAAGCAACCTGCAAAGTGGAGGGCGCACTTGACAGAAAGATGACGCACTTGACCATTTTCCTGTTTTTCACAGTTTTTCTCTAGATTTAATTTTCATCCTTGTAAGTCAACATTTTACTGATTTAATTGATGTTGTAAATGTAATTATGGTTTTTTACTATTACCTAGGGTAAATACATTAGGTAAATAGACTTCATCAAGTCAAATGAATCAGTTTCAATGTAATTAGGGAGGAGTCACTTAGGGCTCCCTACACTCTAGGTATTAGTTCAGATTTTTGTGGATCTCTTCCTCAACTCAGGGATTCGATCCCTGAGGATGAGACAAGGTTGTTTTGATGTCTATATCTTCCCTTTATTCACTCTTTTCAAAGGTTGGACTCAGTTGGATGTTGTACTAGTGATCAGAGACACTATTGTATCATAATTTGGACAGTTTTAATAGATGAGTTGCAGCTATTTCTTTGGGGTACGTGTGGTATGGATGTTTAGTATACTTTCTTCTTTTTTTATCATTTGTATGAATGTTTTGTAAGTTCATAAACCATTTCATGTATGTTATATGGTAATTTTCAAGTTGATAGGCAGAATACATGTTTGCTCATGCTTTGTTTTGGGAAAGTTATGATAATTTGCCCATTTTTCTTCAGTTTAGGAAAAATACATCTCCTATGCTCTTCCTAACTCCTCATCAGTCTTAAACCATCTCACCAAATCACCTTTTAAGTGCTAATCCTTCTGCCTACCTTGCCCCTTTGGATGTCTGTAATCATATCTCATTTGCCCTAACCTAGCCTCTTGACCTAATATCCTCATCCAGCAATAACCCAATCAAAATCAAATCAAACAACCCTCTGCACTTTATACGTAGCCTAAAACCCTAGTCTATCCAACCCTCTTGGCTGTGATCCTTTGGAGAGATCCCTCTCCAGCTTAGTAGGGCTAGCTACCAAGTCAAAAATTGGTTTGTGGTTACCTCAACTGGACTCTTCCTCAACCTTGGAGATTCGGAGGAGTGATAACAGAGGCGATCTCAGCATGAAGAAGAGTCAAGGAATAAGGATGATTGCATCTTGGTATGTGAGTGGAAACATAGGTCAATGGTCTTAGTCTTGGTATTCGTCAATTGGAATCTCTATAAGAAGAATTTGTGTAGGTTTTCCTCTCAAAGAGTGAGAGGTTTTGGCCCTGGCAGAAAGCCAACATCTTGTATTCTTGTCTCTTTTGTTTTGGTAACTATTTGATGAAGTAAGAAAACTCACTCTAATAATAATAACAAGAGAAGATTGTGCTAATACGAAAAAGTAAAAAGTACCTCACAAATAGTCATCATCGTGAGAAGAATCTTATTAATCTAATTTCCCTATATTCTTCAACAATATGAACCTTGAGGATATGATTTTATAAGGTCCATTTTTGGTCTAGGACCATGCCTGGTTTTTTGGAAAGCCTTGATGCACTCACATTTCTTATAACCGTTTTCACAAAAATATCCAATAGGTGGGTATTTTCCTCCTTAAGGTGACTCTCATAGAAAATCCCTAAAGCACAAATGACCAAAGTGTTTAACACGCCGAATTTTTGTGTTGGATGGTGATGGGACTTAGCATGGAGGTATTGATTCGTGTGAGTCCTTTTACAGAACACCTGGTGCGAAATGGAACCATCATCAACTTATTGCATCAAAGAGTTTAACCCAACTTGTGACATGGTGAGAAAACATATTTAGGGGCAGCTATTAAAGGAAAAACAAGGTTGTTAGTCGCACAACTACAGATGGGATTACATCACCTTAGATGTGGGACCGATATGTGGAGGGCACCCAAGGAAGTTTGGGAATGAATGAATTGTTTTAATCATGTTTGTTGTACCTTAAGAAACCAATTTCCTAGTTGTGTAGAAATTGTGCTTAAGACATTAATGATTATACTGATTGTCACTTGTTTGTCACTTAATTGTATGTTGTGTTCTCAAATGAAGGACCTAGGAGACTTGGTTTTTAACCCTCAATACTTAGGTGACATGAAAATATCATAATGCCATTTGATTGTTGAACATAAATGATAAATGAAGAAAGCTTGAAGAAGTCAGACACAATATGTTGTTTTACACAGAATCTACTATCTATGACACTTGGAGAAGTTAAAGATAATATGTTGTCTTACACAGAAACTACTATATGTAACTTAGAAGAATTGTAGAGGTAAGAACTTCAAGTATAGGAGCGCTCTTTTAATGGATTTTAACTTTATTTACATAAGCAAATAAAGACCTGCAACTTCATTACCATACTTAAAGGAAGAAAACATATGATGACACATAACGGAGAAGACACAAAATCATACCCAACAATGTGTGGAAAACTTATGATTATTTCATTAATCAACATTTGTATCAGGAATACAGTGGCCTAGTATCGCTAGGTTCTCCAAAGTTCGAACCCCTTCTTTCTAAATTATCCTCTTTTTATACGTTATGAGACAGTTGGTAATCACCAAAACTGCCAAACTACTTCACTATTTTCCTAACTATCTAAAGTAAAAATTATTACAGAATATTACACATAGGGTAAAAGACACCTCATTATAAAGAACATAGAATAACAGGAAGTAACGGAAATTAGAATATGATGGCCATTCTCTATGAGCACTGGATGAAGGGCGAAAGGCTTTGGGAGCACTGCGGGGGGTAAAGAATGTATGGGAGCCTCAACGAGGTTGAACCCCCGCGGTGATTTCTGGCCACACATTTCGGTTAGCGGTACTAATGTCACGGTCAACTGCGGGGGTCGAGCTCTGATTAACCTTTGTAGTCATTGATTCCCCGCAACGCACCTTAAAGTACTTATCAAACTATCATTTGATTGCACTTCTTGAACCTATATGACTTTTAAATGATGGGTCGAGACCACAAAACTTTAAAGAATTAATACTCTGATTCATAAAACCTGTCGCGTCCGCCTTTTCAACGCACCTTTGACTCCCTTACGGATTTGATAGGACATAAAATTGTATTTAATGATTTATTGGGTTCGATATTAAGGACTAAACCCGATGACTTGTCGACCCGATATCCGGACCCGATAGGAAATAAAACTGAATTTGATGATTTGTCGGGTTCGATTAAAAGATGGATCTTGACTACTTTCTGACCCGATATTGCGACTTGATATTAGACTTGATATCCATCAGATCCCATTTCTTTCGATGGACGGCTAAGATTGGCCCGGACTTCAGCAAATTTAAACTGTGTTTGATACACCGTCGCATCCTATCTCCGAAATAAACCCATTCTAGTTAACTTATGCAATTACCGTTGGATCTGTGGCTTGTTTATTGGACGACCTAAATCTTCTCGCGGGTTTGTCACTTTCAAAACCATTAAAAATATAAAATCAACCATTTCTTTCATATTTTTTTTATTTTTCTTCCATTTTGTAATAAAACCTGAAAATAAAACTTAAATAACAATGGACAATGGATGCTACAACAACTTCCATGAGGACAAGCAACTTATTAGACCCAGACATAAACAAACAAGAGCCAACAAAGATATATATATATATATATATTTTTTTTTTTTCCTGCATCTTGGATATTTTATTGTCTATCTTGACCAAGAAGTCTGCAATTCTTATTATCTTCTCTTCTTCAAACTAACTACTCAAGTTGTTCACTTCTAGTGTCTCAATATAATTGATCTGGATATCCTTGTAAGTTGAACATTCCATGATGTAATGACATTATGGCTCTACCACTTCTTAAGTGTAGTAACTACACCACCAGTTTGTGCACTCCTCTTTAGGTATCATCCATCTTCCATTTTCACATCTAAGTTGATGTGAACTAGTTCTTATATGAGCGATTAACATTTTTTCTTTCCATTTTATTTCCATTCCGATGAAAGAATTTTGTGTATGGTCATATTTAGGATTCAAATGCTTGATATAGTATTCCCTTTTTCTTGAAAGCAACCCTTTCCACATGTTCCCTTTGAATTTTCATTGCACATACTTTTTTTTTCTCCTTTGTTATTTGGACATTCACTTATGCTAATACCCCAATTATTCATCCATTTGATGTTTTGTTTCATCCATGTGCTCTTTCTTCTATTTAATTTCTCTCCAACTGCCATTTTGCGATGAGTCTCCATGTTATCTAGTTTTTTTAGATAACTTAACAACCAGAACATAGTCGACGCTTCAATGGGGAAAGCCATGACTTCTACTAGGACAATTTCATATGGAATAATTGATTTAATCTTGATTCTATTTGTGATTAAATTCTTTTGTAATATTTTTATCTGCCTCCATTTTCTTGCTGAAATGTTGCTACCTGTTATGAAACCAGCTCAAGAAAAAGATAGAGAAGATAGATCAACGTCTTAAAATTCAGCCTTTTCGAGGGGGCAACCTCCTTTACATTACATAAATGAACAATTCTTGGATGATTCAAATGACAAAACCTCATTTCTATATATAGGAGTCTAAGGAGTCACAATATAACCAGCCGACCTAAACATAATAATATAAAGCCACAAAAATAACAATAGAGGGATTCTATGGGGCACAGTAATAACAATATGGGGACAATATGGGCACAACAATATTAATAAGGGGTACAACTACAATAGTAATGGGGTAATCACTAGTATTATAGGGACCCAACACTACCCCATATTTCACATCCATATAGTACCACTGAAACAATTAGAAGCTCAAAAAGAGTCTTCTTAGCCTTCCAATCCCATAGTTCAACTCTTCCACATCTATTTTGCAATGAGTAGAGAGTTCTCCATCCCCCTTGTATCATTTTTACTCTACATGTTTCTTAGTTGAGTTTGTTGTGGAAATCAAGGCCAAGCTACTTATATTCATTGACCACTTGTAAGGGGTTGCCTTCAAAAATAAATTCTCTATGAACCTTCTTTCTCTTCAAGGTAAAAATCATGAACCTTCTTTTTCTAGTGTTCACTTGCATCCCCACCTCATGACGGAAAAAGCTCTGGGCTTTAGGCATTCCTTCAAATCTTATGCTTTTTTTGCCATTACAACATATCATCAACATAAAGAGGCAACTTTATAACATAATTGGTCAAGTGGAAGAGAGAACTTGCATACTATGCAATAAGGGTGTGGTGGAGTTAGAATGACACTTTTTCATGGAATGTGCAGCCTACGAGGATATCCACATTCAATATAAAAACAATTTAAAAGTTGACATATGCACCATCTATTTGACAAAGATAAGATCAACCAGATTGCTACTCTTAGTCAAAATCCATAACAGAAGTTCCAACATCTACAAGAGTATGAAGATAATATAAGGTTTTTATTGTTTTCAACCTTATGAACATCAGTTTCATCGTTTCATCGTGAACATGAGGGTCTAAACGTAGAAAGTCTCAGGCATGTTTCATCATTTTTCATGTTTCTATATCATTGTCGCTAACTTATCATTGGAGCCCCCCACTAAAGCCCCACACTAGTCGGTCGAGGAATTCCTATGTTGGGTATGTTTTTATTAAAACTAACATATATTTTGGACTGGCGTGCAAGGATTCAAACCCCAGTTCGACTAGCGTCGTTGTTGCTTCGTATTCAAGCACACAACGCATTCTAATGAGCGATTCATCGGGGTTTTGACTGCAATAATTTTTATTTTTATTCTTTCAATTCTATAAATTGCTAGCGGATTTTTGTTTTGAACTATTATGGGGCTACAACTCTATCGAACTATTACTTGGAAGGGTTGACACAGGTCATAGATTCGAATTTTCAAGGGCAACAGTCTCATGGTTTTTTAGATTCTTTCATTGAAGAGTCCTCGTGGCTTGTTTTCAAACAAGTCTCGACTTTTGTTACATATTAAAATGGAAAGAAAATCAATAGTAAATGTTAAAAATGGCAAGGAAATTTAAGGTTTTGTGGAAACAAATCATTTGGTTCAAATCAAAATTACTTCAACAGACAAAACAAGAAAGTGAATTCAGGTAAATGCAAAGCAATATCGGGGCATTTTAAGGCATAAACTTGCTCGCCTTAAATGGGAACAAATAAGAAGAAAACAGTTCCAGAGAAAGAAAATAAATAAGAGCAACAAAAATAAAGAAGAGACAACCATTTGTAGTCCCACATCTACACCTCTTACTTGGTCATCGGATCTCTATGTCCAAGAACTGATGAAGGCCAGGACAAGGCTAGAGATTTTGGAATCCAAAGAACGGGAAAAGGACTGCAAAATTTCAGAGATCACATTTGCAAATCGATGTTTAATGGAAGGTAATAGAATTTTAAAAGAACAAATAACAATGTTACAAGAGGCTCTAGAAACAAAAAAAACAAGAATGGCAAAGCATGAAGACAACGTGGCAAACCATGAAAGAATCAATAGCAACAAATAAGGATGTGATAATTTCTAAAGAAACGTAGGTAGATACACAAGTATCTCAACAAATATACCTTTCAAAAGATAAGGCAAAAAGAACAATAGGAAAGACGGTCCAAAAGAAATCAAAGCTAGAGTTGAAGACGCTAATGGTTACATAATGACAGAGGAAGAAGAAGATGCAAGTGCTCATAGAGCACAAAGAAAGAAAGGATAGGGAAACAAACTTTATTATTAGGGGAATAAGATATTATGGGAAGAATGAAAGTACTCTCAATTTGACAAGAGACTTTCTGGAAGAGAAACTGCATTGGAAAGGGCAAGTTTTCCAAGCAAGGAGGGTGGGGAAGATATGTGAAGGGTGGTCTCGACCCATAAAATTCACCATGGCAAGAGTGCAAGATAAACACCATCTCTTGGGCAAAAAGAAACTATTGGAATGCTCACACTTCTTCCTAGATGAAGATTTAACTAACAAAGGAGATTTAACTATCAAACAAGAGGAGAGAAGGGAAGAAGTGGAGAAAACTAGAGCAGCAAGAAATGAAAGGAAAAGGGCATGGTTGTGCAATGGTAAAACAATTATTGCAGTGTTTGGGCCTCAAGGCAAAACAAGGCAACAAGCTCGCAGTAAAGAAAAAATACAAAATTCAATAATAGGGAGGAAAACAACAAGATCAACATGGATGAAAAGGAGTGAAGACTCAAATTTGAGTCTTATGTGCCAAACTGTGTAGCAGTCAAATCCTACCCAGGTCTACCTAAGTTTAGTTTGTTGGAATTGTAGAGGTTACCCTTGGAGGAGGGGACCTGGGTTAGGGCCTATTGTGGAAGGTAGAGACATAATTTGTCTCATGGAAACTCATGAACATGATGGTTGCAAAACTCCTGCGTTTGACAGTTATTTGAAGTTAGTAGTTTGGAACAAGGTAGCAGAAAATGGCAAAGGGTATGGGGGAATACTAGTTTCAGTGAAAGAAAAAGAAGGTCGTCACATTTAGTTAATGAAAGAAGATGCAAATAAACAATACTTATGGTTCAAAATATCATAGAATGAGAATCATATAAGAATAGTAGCATGCTATTTTCCCCTCAAGTCTAAAAAAATTACAAAAATAAGGGGTTAGACAATAAGGAACTGTATGCATCTTTAAAGAAAGATATTGTCACGTACTCTCAACAGGGAGAAGTTCTTTTAGTGGGAGATTTCAACGCTAGAACAAAAAATCAACATGCTAGTATTCTTTGTTGCAAAGAGGATCACAATCCTATTTGGCCCACTAAAGAGGAGAATCCCCAATGGGTGAGGTGTTCAGAAGAAGACAAAATTAACAATCATTTTGGAGCAGAGTTGCTTACACTGTGTGGTGCTTTCAACTTAATTTTTTGCAATGGTCTATATAGATGGAAAAGTTCTAGGAACTTCACTTGCAACACATACAATGGGGCAAGTGTCATTGACTGTGATTTGTTCACAAAGCTTGATAGAAAAGATAAATGAAGTTAAGATTGGAGAGCATATTTGGGACTTAAAATTAGACCATAACCAATTTATATAAAGTTATCATGGTTAGTAGAAAGGCAACATAGGAGGAAAACCCAATGCTCTCGACAATCATTATCAAGGGGAACAATTCTTCTAATGCAATAAAATTGTACTATCTTCAAAACAATGTTAGAGAGATTAATTCATAAGGAGAAAATTGGTTTCAAAAGCTTCAATAGTCATGAGTTAACGAATATAATTCAAAGTGCATTTGAGAAGTGCAAAAGAGGAAAAAATAGGAAATGAGAATCAAATTGTTTTATTATAAATGCTTCAAGTAGAACCTTGAAAAAGGTAGGCAAGGAGAAGATGAATGTAAGTTATATAAGCATATACTAAAAAGGAGAAAAGACGAGTTCATGCAAACAAGGCGAGAAGAGTTAATATATCTAAGCAAGAATAACCCAAAGCTTTTCTAGCAGCGACTTCAATCAAAGAAGAAACAAATTGAAAAAATAATATTACAGTCAATCAATGGTTTGAATATGCAAGACAACTCTATGAGAAAAAATCAGAGGCAGAGCCTCCCCCAGGATCAACACAAGTACAAAGCTCTTCATGTTACAAGAGGTGGAGATTGGAATTAAGAAGCTGAAAATAGGAAAGGCAAAGGACTTGGTTGAACTTTAAGCAGAGTATCTAAAATGGGGAATGAACACTCTTGCATCCCAGATCATGGAAATATTCAACAACATCATTCAACAAGGATTCCCAAGAGATTGGACAACTAACCTAACAATACCCCTTTCTAAAAGTGGAGACATTAATAATCCTTCCAATTATATAACCTATTAGTGTCAGTCTTTCCAGCCTTCCTCCAGTGATCAAATATGCTCTTACAAAGTGGTCTTGGAGTGTCAAGGTCAAATTTTGTCATTTCAGTGAGTTTTCAAGCAAAATTTGGTCACTAGGCATTAGGTCTAGGGTTTGCTCTCACTCTTTTAAAAGTTGCCCAAATGCCAATCTATGTCACTATTCAGCTGAGCCTATCATTATTCATAGGGTTTTCATTATCATCTCAGTGTCTAATGAGTCATTTTACATCTTGTTCATGCTTCAGTTGTGCCTTGGCAAGTTCATTTCCCTCTCCTAGGGTTTTGAAGCCAATTTCTCTTGGACGGTTAAATCATCAGCAAAACTTGTATCCAGATGTTCATACACCTTCCCCTATCCTTAAAGTACCTTATCAAACACTTCCCATCCCTTAGATCCCCCAAAATCCTCATTTTTGCACAAACCCTAGTTTCTAGCTACAACCTGGCAATTTTCTAGGTTGGGGCTGTGTTTTGCCCTTTTGGACCCCTTCCCCTCACTCAATCTCTGAGATTCCACTTTCCCCTGCTTCCTAACATCCCTCCCCACTCCCAAAAATTTCCCCAAGAATTTAGAAGCCCCTATCCCCTTCATTTCGCTTCATTTCGACAAAATTCCTTGTTTCACACATCGGGACAAGTCACACTCAAATGATGTTCCAGAGCAATAAAAGATGAATCTGGGAAAACTGAGAGAGGTTTTTGTCAAAAACATGCCAAAGAAGAAAATCCTCCTTCACTTTTTTCACAGGTGTCATGGTTTGAGAGAAATGTCAAATAATACCGTTGCCTCAGGAGAATCGAGGGCACCTCTGAAGTGACCTTGGGAAAATCAAGTTTTCTCCTAGATTGGTTGGCCAAAATATTTTCTTGATGGGTAACATGATAACTAGACACACATATCTTTCCAATGAGCTATCATGATCTCAATTTGGGGTTGAGGAAGGCATTCAAAAGTTGACTGAAACAGCACTCTTCCTTGAGGCAGCCTCATTTGGCACTTTTTGACTAGTCTTGGGAGATTTGACTTTTGATAGGGAAAATGAACTCCAAATTGGAAAATTTCAGTTGGGTTGGAAATTATACTCCAATACCTTTCCAACGAGCTATCCTGCACCCAATTCTGACACAGGGAAGGCCTCCAAAAGCCTCCTGTAAAAGGGCGCGACCCGTTAGAGGCGCGCGACCCGTCAGGGCACCTCCAGCAGTGTAAAAATTACACAGGTGCGACCCGTAAGAGGCACGCGACCCGTTGGGAATTCCTCCACCAAATTTCGCTAGTAAGCTGCCAAACAACCTTGGATTGCTTCAAGGTTGCAAGTAGGCCTCTCCTCATGAAAATACATTGTTTGCCAAAGTGTGAAAAGCATGTGAATGTGGTTTAAAGCCAATCATTTTGAACTAATGAATCCAATGCATTTTTGCTCAAAAATGTCAAAGTGTTGGTTGAACTAGGGTTTGTCTTGTTGTTTTCAAGGTTATCCTTTATACCCCCACTTTTTCCCTACATCCTATTTCCACCTCCCTCATCATTTTATTCATTCTCCCTACCCAAAAAATATCAAAAGCCCTAAACCCTACCCCTATCCCTAAAAATCAAGAAACTAAACCTAAACCCTACCTCTCATAAAGCCTTTGCAAATCATATATATGTAATGGGGTTTATATCATGATTCCTTCCCTTAACTCCCTATTTCATATGTTTTTCCCAATTTCCCTTCAAAGTCTCCCTTCCCTAACATTTCCCTTGTGCTATTTGTCCCCTTGAAACAGCATCTCAAACAGTTGAAACGGCATTCAAACAGTCAAAACAGCAGGGTATCCCATGGGAGGATTTTATCTCTTGAGAGGCTATGCTTATCTGGCTCAATGCTCATTTAGAGAGGCTGTTGGCTAAGGCCAACCAAGATAAGAAATTGTTGAGAAACATGAAGAACCATTATTGGGCGAGAATGCATGTGTGCAAGGCAAAAATGAAGATGTTCCAAAGGAGGTTGGCCAAGGCACAAAAAAGGAGAAAGAGGCCCGATCCCCTCCATATCTTGGCCGAGGCTTCAGTCAAGGACCAAGGCACTAAATAGCCTAGCCACAGCACAAATCCCAAGAAATTTTGAGCATTTTGGGTAAATTTTGGTTTTTTCAGGCAATTTACAGGTTTTCTCCATTAACGGGTCTCACCCCCCGTGAGACCCTTCATCCCGCCAACTCCATTTTGAAAAAACTTAGCATTTCCAGATTTTTCATGGAAAGTTACACTTGCTCAGCCATTACTAAGGAATTTCACCAAGTTTTGGGCCTCTAGAAAGTCAAAAAACAAGCAAAAAATGACTTTCTGCCACATTTTTGACACACAGAAAGCAGTCTTGGGAGATTGCAATTTTGGAGGGGCCAATGACCACAAAATTCAGAAATTCCACTTGGGTTGGAAAGTAGACATCCAGACCTTTCCAACAAGCCCACTTTTTTCTCATTTGTACACCTGTAAGTACCTCAAAATCAGCTCCAGAGTAGCGTGACCCGTTCAGGAAGAGGGCGCGACCCGTTGGGCAGTTTTCACAGGAATTCATCTACAGCTCAGGAATTCGCCCAGCTTTGACCAGTTTTGACTTGAGATGGGTTTTTTCACCCTCTTTGATGTAATTAATGTATTTTCATGTT